>JANHFO010002976.1:116800-131134 GCA_032468095.1 Pareas carinatus | reverse complement strand
TGAGCTAGTGGGACTCGAACTGCTGAACTTACTGGCAGCTGACTGTTAACAGAAGTAGAATGCAGTACTGCACTCTAGCCACTGCGCCACTACAGCTCTTTTAATATTTATTCAACTCAAAGCAGTGAACATAACTAATTCTGCCTCCTATTTTCCCCACAACAATAACCCTTGTGAGGTAGGCTAGACTGAGCTAAGAGAAAGAGTGACTGGCCCAAAGTCATACAGCTGGCTTTCATCCCTAAAGCAGGCGTAGAACTTTCTTGGTTTCTAGGCCAGCACGTTAACTACTGTACCAAAGTGGTACAGTACAAAGAGAAGATAATGGTAGAAAGTGGAGTGAAACATACAACTGGCAGATAATAATGCTTAATCCTGTACAGCATGTAAATTATCCAATTCTATATTCCCAAAAGTCAAACAGAATAATAAAACACGATAAACAAATCTATACACTGGTGTGTGTATGGGGGGGGTTAAATAAGATTTCTCTGCCTCTTAACTTATTGTTTTTCCTTATTATTTATTTATTTTATTTTATTATTTACATTTCTATACCGCCCTTCTCCCCAAGGGGATGCCATTTAATTTTAAGCGCATTTTTACATGATTTTATGAATGTTTTATCTGTCTTCTGTATTCACTTATATAGTGAGAGTGGTGGTGACTAAATCTGATAAATAAAACTAAAAATAAATGGGCCAGCTTACAGAATGTGTTCAAAATCCAAGACCCATGACTCTTAAGGGAATGAAATTTGGGGGAGCTGTGTCTGCTTCAATGCTACTGGCTGCTGTTCCTGTGGTCATATGATCTTCATTTTCAATGTTCCACGAAAGTTTCCCAGTCTTGTAATTCTTTGCTTCTTCTCTCACTTAGCAACAGCTGCTTTCCTGCCAGCTGGGAAGAGATGGGAAGATTTTCAATGTTCCCTGTGAGATTTCCACAAGGAAATTCAGTGAAGAAGCCAACAGGAAGTTGGAAGATGCCCTTGCTACCACTGCTTTTTTATCTGCCCTTGGACATTCTGTTTCTTTGTTTAGGTAAGGAAATATTTCTGAAACAGTGGCCCAATGGGGCACCGGTTGTCTAGTAAAATTCTAACCTTCTCTTCTTAGTTTTGTATCATTATGCAATCAAGCATTAATTAAAATATGCATCATCAGAGGATGAGAGATCTGCAAAGATGGTTTAGGCTTCTGTATAAATTACAAGACAGACTGCATAGATAAAACAAGAAGAAGCCCATGTTACTTACAATAACAATCTCTTCAACATGACAGACAGCAAAAATAAAGAGGACTTGGAGAAAAAGTTCTAAATCATGATGAATTCCTGGCAAACAAATTATGATTTGGCCAATGTTTCACTTATGGAGAGATTTATTGTGAACTTGTACTTCCAAAGTTCTATTTTTTTTAAAAAAGAGAGAAAGAAAATGCTGTAAACATTATAATTAGATTTTATCCTTTATGATTGCTATTGTTCCTTTCCTCAGAAGACTTGTTTGCTTTTTTATTTTGACTTCTGGCTGACAATACATTCTCATCTAACAACTCCAATCAGCAATATTAGTATTTTACTAATATTTTACGTTCATGTTTCAATCTGTGAGGGAAATGTTTCATTTAATTTGTGAAATCTGCAATATCAAAAGATTTTATACATCAAAATGTTGCCACCTATTGCATTATGTTCCAGAAGGCCTTGGAAAACCCACATCAGAATTCCATAGAATTATGGCAGCCTATAACACCTTGAAAATTTAGAGAAAGGAGGTGGGGGAGCAAATCTTCCAAATTCTCCTATTTCCTCTTCAGTCAATAAATCTGCACAAAGAAAAACATATGCTCTTAGAATAGCCCACACTGCCAGCAGACATACAACCAGCTTGGCACGTTTTACACAGACCACCAACTGCAAAAGTACTTCACTACAAACAATGTGATTCATGCCAGAGAAAAATGGGGAGCTAGCCAAGACACACTAGAATTATGGCCATGGGCCAGATTCACAACTGTTGGGGTACAGATATACCCTGCCAGCATCATCTAATATATAGGAAGATCTTTCTACATTGTTCCAAGAATGCCAAAGGAAACTCAACACTAATTCATGAAGTTCTTTTCCATCTGAGAGGCTATCTTAAGGCAAGGCAAGGTCTAGATAGGCATATTAAACTAGTTCAGCTATAAAGCATTTTCTTTGAATTCGGACTTTCCTCTTTCCTAAAGGAATCTCAAAACATGGTTCAACAGAGCCTGTTTAAGGCAGAGGAGTTTATGATCCAATTTATAAGAGCAGATCTTTATTCAATTGCTTAGAATAATTTTAATGATTATCATCATTATTCTTTATTTCTATGCTTGCTTTCAGCTGATTGTATAAAATCAGTATGCAGAACAATGAAATATCCTTAAACTATAAATTTATTTTTTCAAAAAAGTACAAGCATTGTAATATACTCCTGAAGTCATTAGGCACAGTAGACAAAAGTTCTACTTGCTCTAATTAAGATGCCAAATAGTAGACAAAGCTGACCGCTGAAGGAGAGACAAGTGTTTTAGCCAAAACTAGCACTCGCTAATCATACAATCTACTACTCATCTCCTATTAGGGCACAAACGAAAATAACTGTGATCAGATATCAAGCAAAAAGTAAATATAAAGTGGAGCAGGAGATATAAGTTGATCATGAAACAAGATGAGAAAAGAAAATTTTCCAAAGGTCAGAGGAAAAACTAGTTTAAAAGGTCAGAGGACAATTAATTAATTAAATGGTCAATTTTTAATGGCTGCTCATCGAAAACCAAGCAGCACTAGGCTTGCACATGAATACAGAAAAGGTCTCCAATGATTTCCATCACACTATCTGTTGCCTCTAAATTGAACAAACCAGCAAGTGACACAAATCTAGAAAACCATTCTATCCAGAGAAGGCTAAATAAATAAGCAGTTTCATACAAAACCAGAGTCTTTGTTCAATAACTAAACAAAGCTCAATTCTTAACAAACTCCTAACGCAGGTAAGCCTACAACATTCATTAAACACTAAGTTGGTGTCTGAACATCAATCAATCAAGGCCTGGAGCTTTTTCCTTCTTGGGCTGCAGAAAGAAAACTAATCAACACTATGAATCCATTGACCATAACAGGGTGTTTTTGAAAGAGGTGCCAACAATTTGGAGAGTTAAAATAAAAAATCAAGAGGGAAGGAAGGCAGAGAAAGCAAGTCAGCCAATGAGCAAGAAACAGCCAAGATGTTTTCCAGAAAAGCAGGTAAAGCATCCAAGGATAATTAATATTTTAAAAGTCACTCCGTTTGTGTTAAGACTGCATTTTATTCCCTTTTTTTGTAAGAAAAAGAAAGGTAGAGGATTGACTCAATTTTGATGCTTGATGTGATCCTGTGCTCATATTTGTATAAATATCAATAGAATCAAATGCAAAGGCATTGTATTATAGTTTCTGCATAACAAATGGCAAATATTAAAGGCCAAACAGATAGTCCTCATTTAACTCCATTTGTTCAAGCAACTATTTCAAGTTACAATGGCGCCACATGACAGTACTTTCATGCCCTTGCACAACAATGGGCTGCAAGAGTTGAATTGTTAATAAAAATGTCCACAACTATTTCAAGCATTTCCAGGTCACCGATTTACACTACTTCATTTTTGATTGAATTTTCTGATTCAATTAAAACCTCAGCACAACCAATCAATACAAATACAGCTGCCTGCTGTCAATCTTTTCAAAGCAGAAGCCTAGGGGGCAGATTCTGCAATCTATAATCCTTGTTTCTCTTCCAGACTACCACTGTCATAAACCCTGTGTGTCTTTTTTCCATTTAGATTCAGTCCAGAATACAGTAGTCATTTGACATGACATTTTCTGTCCTGAAAAACGGGTGGGGGAACACATAGAGAACTTCAGGTCTGGGATAAAAGTATTTATCTTTCCACAAATTTAAAGGTCAGCAAATAATTCCATATTATCAGTGTCTTTGTGAATCTGAATGACTAACAATGGCAGATTCCTATCCTATCTTATACTCAATTAGATTTGGGTGATTGCCACTCCTATCTATACAAAGGCGACTTGGTCCGTGATACTTATATGTACCTTTACCTCTAATGCCATTCAGTTTCCATACTCTTCTGCCAAGACATACCGAGAATGTGTTGAGAGCTGGAATTTCTTTCAAGTTTTAACTCAGAGATGTTAAACAGAGAGATTTAATACAGAGATACTCAAGATAAAAGTTGAGAGATTTCCTGTCCAAAAATTAAATATACTTACCACAAGCTCAGAGAACCTTGCATTCAGTTCTTCGGCTGGTGGGATCGGCACTGAGAACTCCAAGAACTGCAGAGGGTTATTGTCCTTGAGATTGATTTCAGGCAAATCACTCCGCCCAAAGCAGCAAAGAAATCCCAAAGCATGACGACTCCGTTTTCGGGGAGCCATAGTCATTGTGATATGGGATGCTATCTAATAGTCATGATCTGCAGAGAAAGGAGAAAAAACATTATAAAGAATCCAAATGAATGTCCATGAATGGAATACTTTGAGATAACTACAGTATCTAAGCAAGGTTTTGAAAAAATGGGAATGAAAGAGGTGCAGGCAATCTTAAATAACAAAATGATTAACAATCATTGTCTTGCAAGACTTTCTCCAGGGTATTCTACTGAAAAATATAAACAGGCAGTAAATTAAGCAGTTTTTAGCCCTATGAAATCAATTCTGGTTTTATTTGTTTTGTTTTTTTAACCCAGAACAGTTTCATTCATTTGAGACAGAGAAACAACTGTATAATATATGTGCCAGAACTTGGTACGAATTAGAAAAAATATATGATCTAGCCAAGAAGTACTCAGAGGTAATATAACATACTGCAGAAGAGATGTCTGGAATATCTTTGGAGGATGACTGAGTCTGATCAAACATGAATAAGAAACCCATATCTGGGATTATGCTATGGTATTATTACATACCCTTACTGCATCTACTAATCGCTGTCTGGTGTCCTTGTTTAAGCTGACTTGTTCTTTGTTAGTCATCAGCTGCAGGAATCTCTACGAAGTCAACATGAACAATATTCTTAGTATCTGGCAAAAAAATGTTCTGATCAATTTAGTGTTGGACTCCAATTGTACAGATCTGGTTTTCCATACCTAGAACATAGTCTTGTTACCCAGATCAAGTTTGAGTCTGTGACTCTTGATGAAGTGGATAGGATCCTTCAGACTGTGAGCTTGGTCACTTGCTTATTATACTGAGATCTCTCCTGGGTCGTTAAATCTGTCTAGCAGAAGAACTATGGCTAGGTCGATGTGATAGTATCAGCTTCTTTAAGAGAGGGAGTATTTCTTTGACCTTGAAAGAGACAATCATGTACCCCCTCAAAAAGCCACAGATGAACTAACAATTCTGTTCAATTACCATCTGGTCTCCAGCCTTCCCTTTGTGAGAAGGTACTTAGGCAGCAGCCTAAACAATCCTGGAAGAAATGGATTATCTGGATCCATTTCATGACAGGGTACAGTACAAAAATAGCTTTGATCATATTTGTCAATAACCTTTGACAGAGCTTGATGGAGATGGTTCACCCCTTCTGAACTGGTCAAGGGGATTTGCAGTTAAGGTACCATGCAGAAGGTTTTTCTCCTTCCTTTGTACTTTGGTCTCAGTTGGTGTTGACAAGGGGAAGAGATTGAGTCTGTTGGCCCTTCATTTGTGGCATGCCTCAAACAGCATTCCATTTTGCTTGATAGCTATATAAAACTGCTGGGTGAGGCTATCTGCTAGATAGCTATAATCAGTATGCTGACAATATTCAAATATATATAGCTATTGTGGTCCAACCAAGCAATACTATTAGGATTTTCCCCCAATGTCTGGAAACTGTATGGGCCTGCATGGGGAGGAGTAGACTCAGGTTCATTCCTAACAAGACTGAGTAGATGTGAATATGTGGAGCTCCCACTTCTAGAAATTTTCCTGAATTAAACTTGAATGAGATCACACATACAAGAGTGATGTACAGTCAGGTGATTGTCTTATTCTTAAAATTCCTTCTTAAGAGCAGGAAGCAGTTGTGTCCAAGAGAGCCTTTACACAGGTTCATCTAGTGCACCAGTTATGTTCCTGGATTGGGAAGCCTCACAGACAGCCAGTCATGATATAGTCACTCACAAATAAGACTACTGCAACGTACTCCGTATGGAGCTGCCATTGAAAACCACTCAGAAGGAGAGCTGATTCAGGTTGTGGTAGTTAGGCAGCAATGTGCATGACACATTCTACCATGTTATGTCACAACTCTATTAGCTTCACTGGCTACAAGTTGGCTTCTGTGTGCAATTCAAGATGCTGGTTATCACCTATACCTATTACCTTCATGACATAGAGCCTAGTTATCTGTGGGACTGTCTATTTCTGATTGTTTCTTGACTAGTCTCCCAAAGTCGTGGGGCAGAGTGGTGATTGAGCTCTTTAAGAAGTTTAGTTGTTATACAAAGTTTCCCTTCTGTACACTTATGATCTGTTTATTTTTTGCTGTTCTTACTTTTTTTAAAGATATTTGAAGCTGGGCATTCTCTAAACTGCATATACATAGATTACTTAAGCTTAAATCCAAAAAGTAAAACTGTGAATGGACCAGTAAACAATATTTATGAATTAATCATATTTGTAGGGCCACCATGTCTTGCAAAAGAGTTAGGATAGGGAAAAATACAACAATCTAAAGCCTCAATTATTCAGGATTTTTTGAGTGATGACCAAAGGGGAAAATCCCAGCAACAGTAAACAATGGTTTATTCCATTATATACCTCCCCAGTCACAGTTCCAAAAGTCTGGAAACTTGAGCTTCTGATTTCAATTAAACTCAAAAATATTTTGCTTTGCACTGCATGCAACCTTATGCTGTAAAGAAGCTAACTAGGAACAGTTGAAATATGCTGGTGGACATATTTAAAAATCAGCAATGTTATATAGATTTAAAAGCTAACAACTTAATGCTGGATTCCAGCTGTCAAGCTGAACAGCAAACCACAGAGGTTATTTGTCAGTGAAAATCACTGCTATTTCAGTGGCTTACCAGCATTTAATTTTGGTAAAATATAGAAAGAAACAACTGATTGGTTTACTCCAAATAGTAGAGTTGGCATTGCTTTCCATGCCTAAAATAAGGTATGTGGAAAATAAGGTATGTAGGTCAAACCTGCTTGTCCTGTAATCACTAATGAGCCAAAGAAATTAACTGTAAGTTAACTGATGTCAATTACAAATTACTTATTAATTTTATTTGTTTGTTTATTAAATTTATGTGCTGCCCATCTTGTCCAGAGATCATTCTGGGAAGCTTACAAAAACTAAAATTACTGCACATTATTAAAATAATAAAGCAAAAAATAGCAACAGTAATACTGTCAAAGATGGAGAGGCGGGGAACATGAAATACGAGGGGAGAGGTGGGGTCTTTCCTAATCCAAAATGATGCACCCTGTTGATTCCTAACTCTTAAAGCCTAGAGAGTCCTGTGGGATTTCATTGAAAAACAGTGGCATGACATCATCAGCCAGTCCCCATTAATGCAGTCAAGGTAGCCAATGCTAAGAATGATAGTTCCTTAGAATTTGGAGGTGCTTTAGTGATGCTTTCCTCCCTGTCCTGAACTTGCCCTTGACAATAGAAAGAAAAAGAAATTAGCAGAAGTCAATAATAGTCTATAATACTTTACCTACAAATTGTTGTCTCAACTAGGTACCAGTTAATCAAAATTTTGCAGCAATTCTGAGTAGACCTATGGCTTTATATAAGTCTAAGGGCCAATACTTGCAGGCTGAATGGACAGCATAGCTATGTATTATATTCCTTCCAATTTACATACTGTGGGCAACTCTGTGCTTGAAAGGTTTCTTGAATGAGGAGTCTGAATTGCCTACCAAAAGCCAGGGAGGGGGAAAAAGAGGAGGGGACGCTTAGATATTAGCACACTACATAGACTGTGAGCTCTACATCCAAACAGGAAGTCTCCTGCCAGGAGTCTGAAAGGAAGGATCTGTGCAGTCTACATGATCCAGCATATTTTGTCCTTTTAAGGGACTACTTGTCCAGCAGCTTGGAGTTTATTTGTGTTATTCCCCCCCTGTACTACCAAGCATTTCATCCTTTTCATTTAATCTGCAGAATAAACTACAGTTTGAGTGTAAATAATTAAAGCTGTCTTTCAAAATACTGGCTCCTTACATCAGAAGGGGACAAGGTGGCAGGTGAACAGAACCACTCAGTGCTACATCAACAGCTAAGTTTTGTCAAGCAGGCTGCTGTAACTGATTCACTTTAATCAGCCCTAAGACACACTGTGTTGTTTATTTGCCCGAACAAGGCTGCCTTGTGCCCTTGTGAAGACCAAGCACGTGCCTTAGAAACATTACTTTTTCAATGGTAGCTGTAGAACTAAGTTGCAATATTGAGTAAGCTATACTCAGCGAAGTCCAAATATGCCAGCTCTTTAAGAAAAACAAGACTATCAAAATATCATTGTTTGGTTCCTGGTGTTTCTTCTTCCTCTATTTTATTTTATTCTAAGAATCTAAGGATTTGACTTTCTTTTTGTCCAAAGGAAGAGTTGGGATTCCCAGAATTAGCAGTGATTTTTAAGCCCCATTCTTATGAAAGCAAAAAGTTTTCATGTCAGATCATCCACCTTGAAAGAGCACCACAGAAGCAAAATATTATCCTTTTGTTATTATTGTGTAAATAACATAAAACATGCAGTTGAAGACAAAGACATGAAATCAAAATGAACAGCAAGCAATTTCCAGGCTTTGAAAAACAGATCAAGATCTTGCTTCTTGAGAACTTTTTTGACTGTTTTTTTAATTAATTGTGGAATTTGCTAACAAACACTAGCTAATATGCTCAATCTTTCCCCAAAACTGATGTTGTCCAAATATGTTGAGACCACAAGTCCCCAAATTCCCCACCAGCAAAACTATTTGCTACATCTGAAAATTAAGGAATTAAGAATTAAGGAATCTCTTTAAACATTAATGAGAGCATCACATTGGACAAGGCCTCTCTACTGCAACACACTAATCTGGTATAAAGTTGAGGGTTTTTTCCCTCATCCAGTAATAATGTTTTTCATTAATTGCATTTCACTTCACTTAATTCAAGGCATCAGTATATTACAAGCAGATATTCTGCTCTGCTTTACTTTGGATTACTGCATGAAACAGAATATTGGCCTTTTCAGTCTATATGCCAGGGATATCCATCCTTGCCAATTATTAGACCTGTGGAGCTCAACTCTCAGCATGGCTGGTTATGGAATTCTGGTATTTTAAGTTCACAAGTCTTAAAATTGCTAAGTTTGGACACCCCTGCTATATGCCCTCCTAGCTCGATGATATTATGCCTATTATGCTATTTTAATTAACTAACTGTCCAAACAGCACCATGGTCAGTACCTATAGTGAATAATTATATACATGCTATCATTCATCAGAAATATTCATAGAAATTCAAAAAAGATTTATAGAGTTGGGAGCCACCAAATTCAATTTCCTACTCAATGGAGGCATGCATATTAAACCATCCCTGACAAGATGGCTATCCACCTTCTACTTGAATATATCCAATAAAGGTCAAAAGGCATCACCTCTAAGGAGGAAGAGACAGAAGGAGGAGGAAAGGGAAGTAGGGAAGAAAGAGGAGAGGAGGGGGAAAAGATGAAAAGGAGGGAAAAGTGAAAGAGAAGAAGAGAAGGAAAAGAGGGGAAGAGAAGAGAGGAAGAAAGGGGTGAAAAGGAGGGAAGAAAGGAAAGAGGGAGGAAATGGAAAAGGGAGAAGGGAGGAGGAAAAGAAAAGAAAGATAGGAAAAGGAAGAGAAAGGAAAAGGAAGGAGGAGGAGGAGGAGGAGGAGAAGGAGAAGAAGAGTAATGAACAATGAGATATCAATGGTATAAGAGAGAATTGTTGTTTCATATGTTATGTATAACATACGGCTGTGTGATTGAATAATATATCAGTATCAGACAAATATATAAATATAGCAGATATGTGTTACATGATTTGAACTTGCAATTTACAAGTGTTTAAAATAAGTAATGAATATATATATATATATGATAATCACGATAATTATATAAAGGTAGATATGTTTATATCTACCTTTACACTAAAATGTAAATGTCTACAGTTAAAAGAATTTACTAGATTAAGTCCTTCTCATTTGTTATATTTTTCTTTAATTTACTGTTGAAGGTTATGTAAGATTTAAAGTGAAAAACTAATTAAAATTTTGAGGAATAAAAAAGACATCACCTCTGCAGATAATTGGATTTACTACTTGACCACTTGTACTTCTAGGAAGTTGTTTCTTGCTTTGAACTAAAATCTAATTTTCTTTCAATTCAATCCATTAAATCATGTCCTATACTTAAAATAAAAGAGAATTGATTTTGATCTTCTTTTGTATGATATTCTGTGTTATCCTAAACAGCCAAATGAGCCTCACACTCTTTTCCAGATGTTGGAGAAAATCTACAGATGCCACACAAGCATTGCAATTAACCAAAAACAACAAAATTGTAAATGGTTTAATGTATTCTTCTCCATTATAAAATCTATATTTAGAAGCTGTAAAATTTTCCAACATCCAGCCTACCACCACCACACTCGGAAGCAGTATTCTCTGTAAAGGAATATTCTAACCTCTTGAACATAGGCATATAACTACCGTATGTCTGGAGTTTTTAAAAACAGGCATTGCTGATGAAATCAGAGTGATGAACACTTCTGAAAATTTGTAAGCACGGTCTGTGTAGCAGCAATTATAATACATACATCTAGAATTCCCTAAACTTTCAAAGTTATAGGCAAATGTATAAGTGTATATGTACGTTAGTAAGAAAAAGAGTGGATCATTTACAAATGCTTGTGCTTTGTGGGAGGAAATATAGCAACCTGGTTGTACTACTGCTTAGCCTAAATCTACTCAGATATTCATTCCATCAAGAGACTGTTTCATACTCTTTCCCACTGTTTCTGCATGTCACTGTCATACCTATAATGCTGCATTCCTTAAGATTTTCATTCATATATAATTACTGCCCATAAAGGCCATATTTCAACAAAATAGTACATTTTGAAATTAGGGTAAATCCACTGAAGGAAAGGAAGTGTAATTGTAAGCAAGAGAGAAGGGTAGGTGGTGTTCAAATAATCAATTATCTAACAGATCACGATATTATAGCTTACAAGCGAGTGAAAGAACATACTTTTTTTCCCCGGCAATCTATATTACACATTCTTTTTATGAGAATTGTCCCTAAAGAAAACCCAAAAATGGCCACAAATTCAATTTTGCTTTGTTTGGTAGCAGCATTTACAACTTTTGTCCAATTAAGCCAACAGCTTTGGATCAGCCTGCAAAAATGCTGTGGTTTAGCTCAGAACATCTTTAGTGCTTCATCTCTTAAGCGAAATACAAGGAATCAAGGAAGTAGTATAGATACTCTAGAGAACAGGTGATAATGGCCACAGCTCACATGTTCATAATCATGCTAGAGAAAGCTCTCCATAACTACAGTGACAGTATCTAATTCACTAGCTCCAAATTATAGTAATTTCTGGGGCAGATTCAAGCCCTTATGACTTGCAGTCACACTAGCTCAAGTAATATTTCTTCCTCTACAATCCTAAAAATTCTCAGATGTCCTGTTCTGAGAAATCTTGCCTGTTAAGATAAGGCAGGTGATCACTTACCAGCAGACTTTCTATTAAGGAGTGTCATTAATGTCTGGATGACAGGCAAAAACAATTTTTAATTATTCAGGAATTTTAATCCTTATATTTTGATGCCATATTGCATTTTATCTCTGTGGCACTGTTAAATATCTAGCAAAGCCAGTTCTAGCTTTTGCTGCTTTAAGATGACTGCACTTGTTCATGTATTTGTTTATTATATTGTTGATTTGATTTATATGGATTTTATCGGGGTTCCTCTGGAGCTATAATTAAGTTCAGAGGAAATCTACATGGAATAAAAAATGGTTACACAACAGTGATAGATGATTCCTTCATGTCTTCCTGTTGGCCAGTGTAAAAAAACAACAACAGAATGTATGACGAGTAAAGGAGCTTATTTTAATGTAAAAAAAATAATCATTCAAATGTTTGGCCTAATATACTTAAATCTTCCTAAAACATGTGCATTGAAAGTGACATGATGGTTAGGCTCTTCTCTCAAGACCTCATAGCCTCATTCATACCATTTAAGTACAGGGTTGTTGCAAGAATAAAAAGAGTGTGAATTTAAATGTATATTCCAACATTAGAATATCCTATTCTGATCTTGAAACCTCAGGATACTCCAAGACTCCTGAAAGTGCTTCAACTTAAAAATGGGACATTCGGACCATAAAATCTTTTGCACGCCTTTAATACATGTAACTTCCTGTTGAAAGTCTTCCTGAGAGCCTTCTCTCGTTATCATTTTTCTTTTGCAAATCAGGCATTTCTTTCAAGAACCTATTGGCAGAATAACAAGAGTTGGAAGGGATCTTGGAAGTCTTTTAGTCTAGGCAGAAAACACTATACAATTTCAGACAAATGGTTGTCCAATTTCCTCTTAAAAGCTTCCAGTGTTGAAGTATTCACAACTTCTGAAGGCAAGTTGTTCCACTGATTAACTGTTCTGTCAGGACATTTGTCCTTAGTTCTTTCTAGGTTGCTTCTTTCATTTATTAGTTTCCATCCATTGGTTCTTGTCCTGCCTTCAGGTGCTTTGGAGAATAGCTTGACTCCCTCTTCTTTGTGGTAACCCCTGAGATGTTGGAACATTATTGTAGAATAATGTCTGAGTAGCAATTAGTGACATGTATTCCAGGAATGCCTGTACAAATTTATGGATAAGAGAACCAGTACTTTGATCAAGTAGTACTGCTAGATTTTGACTGGGGGAGGAGTCTTCTATATTGTTCACAGTAATAAAAAAAATCAAAGAATGTAATTTGTGAAAATTAATATTGACAAAAAATATCCTATTATTTAAAACTTCCTCTCAGGATAGTAAACATTGTTCAAGAGGGAGAGGCTTATTCGGAAACAAAAAAAAAAGCAGGGCTGTCATATTTTATATCTCTAGGAAATTGTGTACCAAGATAACCATCAGGAATTCCCTCCAGAAAACTCTGTTTACCTTATACCCAGGCTTCTTCTGAACTGTTCCTGGCTTTGCAATTTTGGTATTTGTCTTTTTACAAGCATGGAGCAATTCCATGCAACGCCTTGATGTATAATTTCCACCCTTCCTCAGCCTGTTATTTCCCATCCAGCCAAGTCAATAGGCTGGTCCAGGTCAGGCAGTAGAATCTGGATTTCTGCCAGAAATATTGATTATGGCAATGTCCTCTTCCTCTGACAGGGTGTACATGTTCATTTCAAAGTCACTTGGCCTGGTAACCAAACACAACTAATTTAATGTAGTTGTTTCTCCCCTTCCACAGCAAGCTTTACCAGAAAAAGGAACCCCATATTAAATTACTCTGTATTCCAGCTAAAAGTGGTTGACATTTGCTTTACTTCCTCACCTTTTCCAATTGAATGGATAATGCCACTTTTTAAATAAATAATAGTCCTAGGTTAGGCGAACCAGATTGATAAAGTGGTTAAGGCATCAGGTCAGAAAACAGGAAGGTTACGAGGAATGAAGTGAGCTGGGTGATCTTGGGTCAGTCAATCTCTATCAGCCCTAGGAAGGAGGCAGTGACAAAACACTTCTGAAAAACCTTGCCAGAAAAACTACAGGGACTTATCCAGGTACTGTCCAGGAATTAGACATAATTAAATGAGAGAGGGAGTCCTGGGTTAATCATTCTTACAAATAATTAGTCCCCAAGTTCCCTAGCTGCAATTATGCAAATAATGTTCAACCCATTCTCCCCTTTACAGGTTTGGCAGCCTAATTAAAAAGTACGTGCATGTTTCACATCTTTATGCCTGCTGTCAAAAATATGCAGTTTCCTTCCCACAGAAGACCAGAGGCAAAGAACACAATGAGAACAGGATTCACCAATCTAATTGGGGATTTGTGTCTAAGGTTTCTATGTCTGAAACAGCCACACTGGCATGGAAATTGAGGCAGCGCCAGACCCTTTTGTGCAAATAATGAATAAAAAAAGACTACTTAGGTGTTTGGGCCAGTTAACCTACACTCCATCACTCCTACCTTTTCCACGTTATATCTATCTATCTATCTATCTATCTATCTATCTATCTATCTATCTATCTATCTATCTATCTATCTATCTATCT
>JANHFO010002976.1:80955-99021 GCA_032468095.1 Pareas carinatus | reverse complement strand
GTATGTATGTATGTATGTATGTATGTATGTATGTAGGTCCAGGTGTGTTCGGGTCTTTTCCCGTGTAAAGTGTAAAGTCTCTCGGCAACTTTGCTGGAGGTTTTAGATTCCTGCATCTCCTTTCCATAGACAATCGTGGGCAGTTATTTTAACACCTAATTCAAAATCTTTGAACTTTCATTAATGAAACCATAATGCTCTTTGTTACATAAAATTTAGACTATTTCTTTAAAAAAGAATTTGCATCATCAGGCTATTAGCTCTGTGATTTCTTCCTTACCTCCCCCCCCCTTTTTTTAGTCAGTTTTATAAACCAAAGTCAGGCAAAGTCATATATTTTAATG
This sequence comes from Pareas carinatus, assembly GCA_032468095.1. Lineage (NCBI taxonomy): Eukaryota > Metazoa > Chordata > Lepidosauria > Squamata > Pareidae > Pareas > Pareas carinatus. Next base: position 98,677 of record JANHFO010002976.1, on the reverse strand, counting down.
CCTGACTGGCCAAACCATTCTCTTTGACTTTATATGGTCACGAGGAGCAGAATATTCCGAACATTTGTAGTGAGTTAACAATGCGGAAATTGTAATCTTCTCAGTCTCTTGCAAAACCTTATTATGAAGTTAATTCAGGACATTTCTTCAGAGACCATATTATCTTGTCATTTGTACCACGTATTTACCTGTGTTTTCTTTAACCCCTCTCTGGGTTCCATTGTTACTCCCTTCTTTTTCTGGCATTGCTGCATGTCGGGTAGGGAGGTGTGAGGTAGCAACTGAAATAGAAGTCCTTGCAAAACCAGTAAACTGGGCAATAGTACCACTGGTAGAGTAATAAAAAACGGTGAGGTCACTAGGATCTTTTAGCTCATATTTACTATCACTCACCTTTCTATGTCTGAATTCCACCCTAGGGGAAGTCACCTCCCATGTTCTGTTTTGCCTCTAACAAGAAAGTACAGCCAAAAAGGTCAGAGACTAATGGGGAAATGTGTAAGGGAAACACATATATCAGTACCCTCCACGCCCGTGCAAAACTACCATGAAAAAACATTCTAAGCCAAGAGAATCAAGCAGAAACATAGTGTTATTTATTTATTTATTTATTTCATCAATTTATATACCGCCCTTCTCCCGAAGGACTCAGGGCGATGAACAGCCAGATAAAATACATCAGTACAAAACATTAAAAAAACAAATTAAAAATATTAAACAATGGCCAATTATTAAGAATTTAAATTAAAACTTTTCTACAGCTGTCAAAAACTTTTAGGAAACAGGAAGGAAAATTTTGATATGGTATTAATTTGGAACATTTGAGGTGTACACTTTTTTAAAAATGCAAGGTGTGAGGAGAGAGAGAAATGTTGATGTCCTTGGTAGGTTTATTATGATGGAGCTTTAATAACAACTTCCTTAAGTGTTTCTCCCTACTCCCTGTATGAGTCCTGCCCAAATTTCTACAGCAAGAGTTTACAAACTTCTGTAATAACTTATAATACCTGCATCAGTGAGATTTTACATCTTTCAGTCTTCAAAATGGAAATATTTATTATCTCTCCAGTTGATGGAAGGCACAAAAACCAAGTGGGACTCGTCTGTTAATTCATACCAGGAAACAGCAAATACTTCATGTGACAAAAGAAAAATATGTTGTAAAAGATGTTTTTGAACTCTGGAGTTGTCAAACATATTTGAGATGGGAGCTACCCACTTGTTTTTCCTCATTATAAAGAGCAGCCATCTACAGAATTCAATCCAAAATGAAATATGAACTATCAGCAATCAGAGACTGCAATGTAGATATTTACCAAGTGAAAAATTACTGTTTCCCCCCCTCCTCTTGGCTACTTTGATACAAGAATGACAGAAGTCCTTAGGAATGTGAGCTATTGGATGAAACCAATAAATTTCTCTAGGTCATACCCTCCAAGTTTACATTTGGCTCCTTAGTGTAGTCTACTCAAAAGGAAATAATAGATTGCATTATATACACATTGTATTACACAGCTGTATCTGCAGATCAGTGAAAAATCATACCCATTTAAAGTGTTTTGCTTATCTGAGGATCCCTCTCCCATCGCCAGCAAAGAATTTAATAGGCTTAAATGGCTCCTATTGCTGTACTATTTTTCTGACTTGCTTCGACCAAGGCAAGAAGAAAACGGGAACTGACAAGGCCCATCAGTCTTAATTATGTGTAATTCAGAGAGCAAGAATTTAGGGAAGCCAGCATACCATCACAGATTTGCCCTCTTGTCAATGCACTGAAGTCACCAGCTTGCATATACCTCACTTGGAGAATCCAGACACAGTTTTAACTCTTAGATGCATATTTCATTTCTTTCCTTTGTAATTTGTTTCCTGTAACAACTATCCTTTGGGTCATATTTAGCTGAGAGTGAATGGCCCCAAATCTCCCAGGCAGCTTCTGCAGCTGAAAGTAAATCAATGTGGTCCTTTTCATCTTACTTCAGTGTTTTTATCTGCAATACCACATGGCCTATCCTTAAGGCTTACTCAATATACTATGGCTTAGCACACTTGAGTTTAACTTGTTTACAACATTAAGAGTTATTGACGACAGTTACTGAATCCTTTAGAAAAGTGGTGATTGAATAGAGATATTTCTTCAAGTAGGTATCTTTTAATTCAACCGGATGGAAGATACTTAAATGCCAAAGGAAATTGTCCCATAAACTAAAGGGAGTGGGGACAGAAGCATAAGATCACAAGAACATGAAATGAAACCCCCATTCATCATTTTATGCTGCTACCTTCTTGAGACTTCTACAGATATAGATATGGCCATCTGCGTTGCCCTTTTCACATTTAGAAAACTGAATTTCTTCCTTTTTCTCCTTGAATAGGCACAGCATCGAAACTCATTTGCTGTTTTGATGCACAAGAAACTACGTGCAAAAACAAAATGAACTAAGAACAATTCTAAAAACCAGAACAAGCGAAGTTTATCATCCAACTACATCTTTAAAGCATGCATACCATTCAGCTATCACATATGGTCCATCGTAAAATATGCAGTTCCTGGCAATACTTGTTTCGTATCTCCAGTTCACATTCACATTATGCTTTAAAAGCAAAAGACCAGGTCTCACAAGTAACTTTGTAAAGAACGCAATCACAAGGCACGTTCGGTAACAGACTGAGATGGCTGATTTAGTGCAAGAAAAGGAGAGATGTGAGGAGAAGAAACACGTAAACAGAATGTACATAATGGTTCATGATGCTAAGTCACTCCAGCCATATTTAGGGAAAAATTGAGATAAATTTCCTATACTTGTAATCCTTCACAAAAGAATGTCTCTGCCTATTAAGCCAGATGCACAAAAGCCCAACCTTGCTGTGACAACATTTCCGCATGCACAGTACTAGGTGTGGCATACCTAATAAGTCAGAGAAGAAAATCTCAAGTGCAGTTTATTTTCACAAACACAGAGTAGATTTAGTCACATGTATGTGTCCCAGGATAATGTTGCAGAATCCAATCTGGGTTGATCACTGGGATCAGAGGATTAGTCTTCACACATTCTGGTAGAGAGAAGTTCCCCGAGGATGGGTTCCAGCATGAGTCCAAAAGCTCAGAAGACTAAACCTCTGGTTCTGGTGACCGACCCAGATTGGATTCTACAGTAGATTTAGTGTTAACCTCAGACTGCACAGAAACGATACCTGGCCAACTCTTTCTCATGTTATCCCTGATATAAACCAGCCAGTTTGCATTGTCTGAATCAGGAAATGTGGTAACTTTAAACTATAATACATTAAAAGGCACATCTAAACCAAACTTGATTTGATTTGTGTGTTTTAACAAACTATGTTTTAAGGCAATAATACCCATGTGAGACAAAATCAACTGGGATTTTTTTCAAAAACCGGAAGTCGTTTCCAGTGTCTTCCTTGCAGACCATTTCATACAAGAAATGGAGAAGGCCAGCACTGAAGCATCATTTCTGTTCATTCGTAGATACAGGTAGCAGCACCCTAGCTAGTCTTGACTGATCTGGAAAATACTAAGCTGAATCTGGTCAAGTTAGCACATGGACTGGAGACCACTAGGAAATTTCCAGGCTGCAGACTGGATTGGAAAGAAAAAAAAAGTCTGGAAAAGCAAATGAGAAATCATTTTAGTACTGTTGCCAAGGAAATTAAATAAATAAGATCATGTAATTCAGCAGAAATTGAGTTCAGCTTGAGGAAAAGTGTGGGTCTGCATAAAATCCTAACAGATTTAACCTGTGCAGAGAAATAAGATATTCTGACAACTACCATCTCAGAGCACTGTAAAGACCAACTGCCATCTCCTAACATACGATCATACCGGAAGCTATGGCCAAAGGTTACTACAGGTATGCAGTCTGAAGACATAGGGCTCTCTCTTCCATCCTCAATAGAAGGGATGGGATCTTCATCCAGGGAAGAAAAAATGTGTATCGCATCTCTCCCTCTCAATTAATGGCAGGGTTGGCTAGAGATCTGAGGAATTCCCACACAGCGACTAGGAAGATACCTGGAGAAAGCTTCTCACCCACAGAATCATAAAAAATATTCTGCAGTCAACAGCAAGAACTCAGAAATGGTCACACGCTATAAAGGAAGCATAGAGCTTGATGACCCGAGACCCAAGGAAATTTTGCAGTTTGTTGAGGAATCTGGCTGCAGATTTTGGTTGGTGTTTCCCCATCCAGGTCTTTTATTTCACAGAACTACGGGCTGCCAGCACAGACATGTGCTTGTAGACCATACCAGAACCCTACTTTTGATTCACTTTTTACAGCAGCAAAGCCATCAAAACACAGTTATCCCCCAAAACCCAGGGTGGAAAATAAAAGCCTACTGGTAGGGTGAACATTCTTCAAAAGAAATTTTGAACATCCGTGATCTTGTGAACTCTAATGGATCTAAACCACAATGAGGTCATTTGTTAACTGTGGAAGAAGGCAGCCTTTGGTTGGCTTTCATCCAATTAGCCTCTGCTGTACTAATAACCTGGAAGAACACTTGAAATTCATAATGCAAGCCAGTCACTTTGTGATAAAAACAGGAGAGGTTTATGTATACTTCATTGCATATGACAGTATTAACTGCCGTTTCAAAGCAACCCTGTGGGTCTTGGAAGGCTCCCCTTGCATTCATAAGCTATTAGCTGCAAAGGCTGGAAGCCTAACAAGCCTTTTTTCCTGTATAACTCTTATTCTTTCATTGGCAGACAATTACATTTTTGTAAGTATCCAATAAAATTAAGACAATAGAGGTCATCTATTAAAATGAAGCATTAGAAACCATAGCCACAAACTTTCTGCCGGTTGAAAGCCCCTTGCAATGAAGAATCATAAAATAAATCTGACTGTATGTATGTTGTGCCCCGGCCATGAGCTTACTTTTTTGGAAAATGATGACCCAGAGATGTCTTCTTGCTCTTAAAGTCGGGCCAAGACATACTCAATGCCCTGAGCTAAACCAGGATACTTTGCAAGAACACAACAAAAGTAGAAATGCCGACCTCTATTTTTTTTTCTAGCAGGAAATGAATGTAACATAATTAGCCTGTGGAGTTTGCTAAGTATAAGACACAAGAATTATGACCCAACTTCATTAAAGAGCACTGGATTAATTCACGGATGGTAGATCTACAAGTGGTAGGAAGACTCAGTGTTATGTCTAAGATGAGAGCAGAATGTAAGTGGCAGAGGAACAACAGTGGGCGAGAGTTCAGCCACCATTTTTTGCTGGTGAGTATCTGGTCAGTCACTGTGATAAACAAAATACTGGACTAAGATAGACCTTGGCCAGATGCAGCAAGACTACTCTGGTCTGGTATATCTAATGTAACAGCAGAGACAAAGTTTGTTGTCCCATGAAGCAAGATAGTGGCCTGAAGGTACAGATGCTGGGGAGAGAATTTAGCATCACAATGCTGAAGGGCAGAGTAGTATGTGCTAAGTGTCCTACTGACTTGCATCTGCACAACAAACTTGATACTCTGAGACACTGGTCTACTGGAAAGCAGTATCCTGTCCCCAGGGACTAACCCAGTTTGGACTGCAAATGTTGTCTGGAAGTATTTGAGAGGTATATTTTTGTACTTTCCCATAGACAGGAATGGAAAATCACAATTAACTCAGAGATTTAAATGCCAGAAAGAAGAACGTCTGTTTGGATTCAGAAAATAAGCAGTATTGCACCCAGGTGAGCCTCCTTAAAGAAAGCTTGTACTTAGGGAGGCAACAGACTTGGAATGATTCTCAGAGAAATGGCTCTGAAGTTACTCTAAGTTAGACTCTAAGATATATTCTTAAGTTCCCAAGAAGAAGAGAATTGTAAAGATGCCGACATCTCACAATGTTCTGAGAGGTTCATGCACAAGAGGAGGAATATGGGGTATGTATGTGTGTGTGTGTATGTGTATGTGTACACACACACACACATACATACACATATAGACATATACTGTTCATATATATATATACCCACACACATACACACAATTCCCAACTTTATCTAGATGATTACTTAGGTAGGCAACTTTTCCAATTATCCTGAGCCTAAAGGACTGCCAAAGTTGCAGGCAATGTTGGAGCAAAGAGCAGGAGGGTGGAGGAAATAATGAGGCGTAAGGCTATTTTTAAGTTTGGCTTTTCCCTTCTGTCCTTTAACAAATGACAAGTCTGTATGAATCTCAGAGAAAGAAAAGGTAATTGCTTACTTTTTCTTTCTCTGACAAGAGTCTCAGATTCCCCACAAGCTATCATATTGTTCTGATGCAACAGTGACTCTCATAAGCTTTTGTAATTAACAGTCACTCCTGTAGGAATTAAAGTGAATTAATAGAGTAAAAAGAAAATCCCACTCAGGGCTTATGCTACTTTAAAAATGGTCTATCAGAAATTATATTCAAAAAGAAGAGGGAAATGACATCAGGGACCACACTTATGGAAAAGGCATTCAGTCAGTGGTTAAAGAGGTCCCTCTATCATCTTGTCTTTGGGAGAAGAGATGAACAACACAATCTCACAGTATCCTATGATTAAATGCATATCTGATTGTAACTGGCACTGATTATCTTGCAACACCAAGTTTCTCAAAAGAATTGTATGCTTTCTAATGGTAGTATTTATAGATACATGGTAGTTTTTGTAGCAATAGGAAGTAAAAGTAGAAAGATGAGATGGTTACATCTTAGAACAATACTAGAAGTCTGTTCCTGTTATTTCACCTCTAATGCAACCTTCAACCTTTCTTATCCTGGGATTTAGGTTGAAGCTCAATGCACCATACAGAGAGAATGCTGAGAAGACTTACTTAGAGTTAATATTCCAGGCTAAGTTTACTGGCTTCTTGGAAAAGAAATTATTTATTTATCTGTATTTATTATTGTTCAATTAAATATTCTCTCTTACTCAGCAAACGTACAGTATTTCAACAAGAAGTTACTTAAGACTGAACTTTATTATATTATTGTACACCTCCCCAGCATTACCAAAATATGAAGTCTGCCCTGTTAGATCAAGGTCTTCCATATTTTGAATGAGAAATCCACAGCTGTACTGCTATAGAAGGGCTAGAAAGTTGAAAAAGCTGGAAACCACAAGGATACCGTGTAATAATGATAATGAATATTTTGCTTATTTTTATTGTAATAATAATACAGTTAACATCTTCCTTCTTCTTTCCAAGCAAGTCCCAGTTCCCTGCTGAGTGTCAACAAAATGAGAACCTATTTTCACCCCTCAAAAGCAGACATACAGAGGAAATCCAGAGAAACATTACCCTCTTTCCTTCACTACGTTTTGAAAACTTCAACATGCTAATGAAAATCAGTTCTGCCTGATTTCCTTCATTATCTCTAGATAGAACATCTTTCTCTCCTAGCTGAATGCAACAGTGTGGTTTAGAACAGATGGGTTTATACTCTGCTCAGAAACAGGAGGAAGATAGAGGCACAATCCCAAGCAATCATAACAATGGTTGGCTTATGCTAGCTCAAAGATTTTAGAGGCCCTGAGCAGATTACTCTTGAAGTAGAAGATACCAACCAAGAGTTTCTTTTCCATGCTTCTCCTTCTCTTTTTTGCATCCTTTGCAACAAGGATGAAGACCTGGTTAATGTTCACCTGTTATTCTCTGCAGCCAAACCACCAACATGGTAAAACCTTACTGGGCATCCTACATGCTATAAGCAATTAGCCTCCCAATGGTCCAAAACCCCAGAAAGAAGCTAAGAAAAAAAAAGAAAGTTTACCACTCTCCCCATCATAATGAAGTTCTCCCACAGTAGTCTGTAATTACACTCAGTTCATAAAAGCAGCCAACTGCTTTGAAGGGCCATCTGAAGTCTGTACGTCATGCAAAATGTCACTGTACTTCATAATATGCAATTCCAGATTTTGGAGAATATTTGCAAACTCCCAGGCTCCAGACTGACCTCTTCCTCTCCCCACCCTATCCCGCTCCTTGAGCTCTGGTCTGTCTCATCCCAGCTGACACAAGAACCAAATCTCCTCCTTTCCAAGCTTTTGTTCTGCACCGCATTACCCAGTGGGACATATATGATGGGACAAAGGTTTCCAGTCTGCCTAGGATTCTGCTAGAAGATACATGTGCTTTATTTCTGGTAAAGGCAGATCCAGGTGAACAAATCAACTCAGTGTAAAACTCTCTTTCAAAGAAATGCACAAAACCACCCCAAGTAATTCTATCTTGAAAGGATAACACTAACAAAATTGGCCTTAAAGAGAAAAAAAATATCCTTTGTACATTTTTTGGAATTTAAGTTTATCCAAGTCCTGTTTCAGTGCTTGAAGAAATGAAAGCTCTAAACTAGAGCATACAAAAAGACAAAAACTACACAGGCATAATAAATCTCAAAGAAAGGAAAATGAAGGTAACTTCAGCTGACTTAAATTTGCATGGACCGGTTGCTGGCATGCTGTGAACTGGTGCTGGTCCATGGACTGGCAGGATGAGGAACCCCGCTTTAAGGACCCAAATCTATCCTGGATCACATCACAGCATAACAGTTCACTGTTTGCAAAAGCTAGAAGCATAATGCTAGGAAATCAAGCTTATAGAGTAAATTTCCACTCACATCAACTATCTATACATATACCCAGTCCATGTAGCTGTATGCAAGCCAAACAAATAAAAATGTATAGCCACACCAATATTTAGACAACCACTGCCTTATCTAATGGTTAGGGTGAGACGAGAACACATGTTCCATCTCATAACTCTGCTTAAAGTATTGTCTGTTATACCAGCTTTTTATACCACTGTATTTTGCCTATTTTGTCCAGCAACACAGCTTATGAAAACTCTCTTGCTTTTGAAACAGGGAAGATACACAAATAGTTTTCACTAATGTTGATACACGCTAGAATACACAATGGGAAATAAAAGATGAATAAAACCTCAAATACATTTGCAACTGCATGTTCTTAAAAGAGCACTGTCATTATGCATAAAATATGAAAAAAGGCATTTAATTAATTGGGGTCCCAGCACATTCAATGTTAATGGAAGGGAGTGGGCACTAGGGATCAGAATGACAGCAGGAATGTTAGTTTCTTCAGCCTTTCAATTAAAGCTTCTAGGATTTTCAGGTCCTTGGTAATTATAGATATGAAACGGTAAGACATGAGCTATTTCAATCAAATTAAACATAAGAGGGCAAGCTTTATAATTAAGAGGAGAGTCCCTGCTCCCAGTTTTCATTCAAATTTTCTTTACACTGGAAATTGTATTCTCAGTTGGCAATAAGCATCTGGCACAGCCAATCAAGTCAGAGCTCATGTTACTGGTATTACAGTATCAAGTTACTATAAAAATGTTCTGTTTCTCCAGCAGCTGATAAAATTGATCCTTTTAAATGTTTCCATCAAAAACTCCCTCAAAGGCTTAGAGTTTCCAGTTCACGCTGTCTGGGCACTTTCTAAGCTTTAGTCAGAAATACCTTTAACAAAACTGGAAGAGAAACTACTTATTTTCCCTTTTCCTCTCAGCTGTACTTGCAAGACTCAGGCCCTGGGGTTTCTCTAAAGGAAGGGCAGGAGGGCAAGAGCTGAAGTATCCTGTAGCATAAACTGCTTCTACCAGGGTTTCCAAAGTTTATTTTTTTAATTAACTGAAAATGATAACACAAGAGCAGTATCATTTGGTGAGCATTCCAGCTTCAGCAATTGCTGGAAAACGTTTGCTCTAAAAAGTTGAAGTTACAGTACTTTCTGCAGATTTCAGAATAAACACAGCCAAATGATCAAGCTGTCAAATAGTCAGATCTAGGTAAAGTTACCAGCCACAGAGCTGCATGCATTGGCACACCCACTAAATTTCGCTAGATGGCATCCACAGTATTTGAAAAGCCACAAAATGCCAGGTTCAAACCGTGCGTGTTACACCAGTGAGATATTCATCAAACTAAGAGCAATTTCTTCCAGTTTGTCCTTAGTCCACCTTCTTCAAGCACATAAATCCACATGCAAGATCATTTAGAAGCTGCACAAACCATCAACCACCTACACTTTTCAGAGCTGCCAAATACCATAAATGGGAGACTCCAGGGAGAAATGTCAAAAAAATGGAACAATCCTGGTGCTGAAATCCACTTCTTTTTTTAGGCCTCCTTTATAAATTAACAATTGTGCTACATCCAATTAAATAACAGCACAAAAGAAACCATTGCACGAGGAAAGATAAGTTTGAGCTTTAGAAAAATCATAATTCCTCTTTCCATTTTGCACCAAAGAGCCAAGACAGTACAACCAGTTGCTTTGGTTTTGTTTTGTGCTTTTGATTCCGTTTTGACTCCTGAAGACTACCTAGAAGAGTTCTGGAGAATACTTGGACAGGGCCTGTAGTTTTCTTTGCAAAATTTCAAACGTGATTTCCATTGCCTGCTTCCTAGAGCTGAGAAAAAGTGACTGGCCCAAGGTTACCTGGTTGGCTTTGTGTCTCAGGTGAGACTAGAACTCACAATCTCCCAGTTTTCCCCAAATAGCACAGTACAGCATAAACTTCCTTAAGGATTTAGATCAGGCTTACATATAAAATACCTAAAACACACCTAAAGTTCCACACATTTCATTAAATAACAATAAAAGGAAAACGTTAGGGCTCCAGATCAAGCTTAAACCCTAAAGAGTTATAGGAGAAGTACAACTGGGTTAGACAGTTTCTGTTGTCTCCTCCTATCAGTCAGATATAATTTGGCTACACTGTAACAGCACTGTTATGGTCTGCCAGCACAAGGGAGCTAAATGAATCATCATCTCTACCTGGTTTTTTTTGTTTTTCTAAAGGGCCGATGCAGCAGAATAACAAAGTTGGAAGGGACCTTGTAGGTCATGTAGTCCAACCCCCTCAAGCAGGAGACTCTATGTCAGATCATAAAAGACTCTGTAAAATTTGCAACACAAGAGGACATGTCAGACATCTTCTATGGCCTTGGGGAGTCACCTGAGCAGAGGCATTCATGGAAAGGAATTTTCTGATGTTTACCATCCGGAACTGCTGAGAGCAGGGCATCAAACCTAGCTGGTTGGTGTTAATGTTAATAATTGGCAGTAACCCAAGACTTGTATTGCCTTACTATCATCCCATGTCAACAGTCCTTTCCCTCAATATCTGCTCTGCTTCGTGGTATCCCATTTTCTGTATTGTCTCACTAGATAAGCCATAACCGTCAGGTTTTCTTCCAGATTGAAAGTTGTTTACATGGATATCAGTCCACTGGGGTCCCTAAATGGTTCACCAGAACTAAAAGAGGAGTTAGGAAAATTGGCTTCTGTTACATCCTTCTTTTGGCACAAACATCCCCTGGAATTCAGTTTGTTAGGAAACTATAAACACGCGCGCACACACACACACACACAGAGAGAGAGAGAGAGTTGTGGGAAGCACTCAAAATGAAAAATTTTGCCTCATGCTCGGGACACAACTGATTATTACATTCAGAGAAGAAGAAGAAAATTATCCTTCCCTTATTTAAGCAGTCTAGTAATCCTTACTACTGGTCAAATTCAGACATGATCCTAAGCCATAATTTGTTCAATTAAGACTTATAAAATTGATCACAATTGCTTGGGTTTGCACAATAGACTTATGCATAACCACAGAGTCCACACAACATAATAAATCAAAACCAATCATATACTATCGATAAGGATATTTATGTGAACTCTTTCACTCAAATTTCCTCTATCTTCAACCTTATAATTCTATTAAAGTATTCCTTGAAATATACAAACATCGCTGTAATAACAGTTTCCTCTCCTCTAATCTATTTTATAATGATCTGAATTCTACTATAATAACCTTCCATTCTGAATATTCATAAAGGCTTTGTCTTCTCATTATACCAATTTCATCAGTAACCATCAACCACACATTCTTCTTCTAAAACAGCAGCAAAAAGGCTTTCTTGTTCTGGTGCCTTACAGATCACTAATATTATGCACATTTACGAAAATCAACTGCTCAGAAGACAGAATGCCAGCATTAACAAGTAGGTCAAAGTGAAATTTAAAATGTTTTCTTTATTTAGGCCTAAGTAGCATCAAAGCCTTCCTTTCTAGAACTGAACTCATTACATTATGGTCTGGAGAAATCATAATTAGAGTTTCATGGTAACATCTTTAGATAAAGGTACCCCTTCCCCAGCCTGTTCACATAAATATAAAGAGGAAATAGAAACTTTTGCTTCTATTATTGATTCATCAGCTTGCAGCTGGATTTAAGGTTAAACTGCATTTAATAAAGCTTTTGTTAAAAAACCTTTTTTGTAAGGACGGCACAAAACGTCGTGGGCTGTCCCCTGAGACCACTGGATGACATCGCTAGGGCCCTTTGCCTTAGAACTGTGAGGAAAATCCTCAGGGACGACTCACACCCTGGTCAGCCCTTCTTTACTCTCCTACCATCGGGCAGCCGCACAAACAGGCTGAAGAACAATTTTTATCCGTGGGCTGTCAAACTCTTGAATGAAAAACAATAATGTAACAATGTGGCATCCACATGTATTGAGGGGGAGTGCATGAAGGAAGACAATCTCATCGTACACACGTTGTACAATGACAATAAAGGTTTGATTTCATTACGTTCCTCCTAACCATCATATTGGACAAGAGAGAATGAAGAAAAGTATGTATGTGTACAGCACATACATCTGAAGTTCACTGCAACTCATCCTTCTAAGCATTATACCCTACAATTTAGTGATACCTGCATGCAAGTCCAATGGATGAATTCACACTACAATCTATGCTGATGGATGTGTCAAAAGGAACAGAGCCTGTTGGTGAGTTCACAGCAATCAGGCAAAGGCACTAATTTCTGTATGGTTTGAGGTGCTAAAAGCTTAGAGAAACTTAGGAAAAATTTATTCTGGAAGTAGCCTTAGAAATTGTAAGATGCCTTTGCCTTGCATGATTCAGAATTGTCCAAAAGATTAATGTCCAACACGATGCATTCATTTGGAGAGTCTGGAATATTTTGAGGAGGAGGATGCTAGGTGGGTTACAGCAACAGAAGGGAAAGACTCCCCTGACCCCCATCCTTCACATTTATTACCAAGCCGATTTATCAGCTGTGATAAGAAAAAGCAATAGGCCATGCATCTTTATATTTTTTCACGTATAGAAAAATAAATTGTGGCATACATAATTGGGTCATCTTGTGCAAGAAATTCTTAAGAGAGAATGCAAATTTCCATTTGCAATCTTAAAGTATTCTTTGTGCAAAGATTAAGGCTGCTGAATAGATCTTATGAAAGTAGATTCAGCAAATATAAACTTTTTTTCCAAGGCAAAAGCAAACATTTTAGAAGGGGCCTTTCCTGCCTTGCAGAACAGAATACTGTAGAAAGCCCAGGTACATAAAAATTGGCCAAAAATTACACAGAAGGTGCAAAAATTAGCCACTAGGCCCAACCTCGGATTCAACAAAGGAATCCATGTCCAAGTACCACCACCTGAAAGAAACTTCCCAGTCTCATAAACAGTCCAAGTCTATTTTGTCTCTTTCTAGCCGCCCTGAGTCCTAGGAGAGGGGCGGCATACAAATATAACAAATAATAATAGAGGGTTTTATGATCTTTACCTGAAAAACCACCCAGAGTGACTTGGATTGTGAGATGGGTGATGCCTAAATTTGATGAATAAAATAAATATGGAACAAATAAATATGGGAACCACTAGCCCCTAGGAAATGGTATCTATTGCTAGATTGCTCTGATCATTAAGACAAAAATTCTTAACTTTCAAATGCACTGTGTCACTGTGCATGCACTGCATTTTTAAATAACGTGAGAGTTAATTTCTTTTAATGTCAATATTTTGCATAATCCATCTTTCCTCAGTCTGTGCTTTCCAGATGTTCAGGAATCCCAATTTTCAGAATTTTAGAGAAAACTTTCCATAATTCGTCAACCCTTCCAAGGAAGAGAAGGTGGGATATTAAACTTAAAAAACATTTGTCTTCTTTGTCAACGTTCTCTACTGCCAGTTTTCCAGCAGTCACCCCAAATATTTCGGTGCACAAAGATCTTACTTTCCAGCAAGGTGGTCTTAACTTATACAAGGCACCACTCACTTCACATTATTTTTCATTTTATTCATTACCGCACATTGGAGGGAAAATAGCAGCTTATTTCCTTTATGCCCCCAAACTTCAGTTGGCCATTCATGTTTCAGAACACCTCTTTAAGAATCGTTCTGAAAATGGAACTGGGGAAAAGGAAAAATCCCAGTGTGTGTACCTACAATAGGCCCAAATTCAGGGCTGCATGAGCAGCAATCTAGAGGCACAAAGGAGCATTTAATTCCCCCCACTCCTCACTGCAATCCTCAAAACATTCCCCAGAAAGTTGCTCCAGTGAGTCCCTCCAAGCTTTATGAATAGAAGCTAAGCTTACACTAAGTAACTCAGAGGAAGAGGGGGGGGGAGAAAGTCAGCTCTTCTAATGAAAGGGGGTTCTATCAGCAGAAGCAGAATGCTAGATTTCACCAAGCCCTAAGAAGTACAAGTAGCACTGAAAATATACACATCACCTGCCAGCTGTGTATAAAGATAAACCTCCGGTATGATGTGCCGCATCACTTAGCGACACCCATAACAGCAAACTTAAAAAATCTTCAATGAATTGTAAATGCCAAAGATCTGAATGAGCAAATTTCAAGACATGTTTTCAGTAGCTTTTCCAAGATTTATTGTTTGCACTGAGAAGAATAAGTTGGTGAATGTTCTCCCAACCTCAGAACGTTAAGGTTACAGACTTTTAGAAATGTTACTCCGCATATTCAGCTAATGCCATTCCTGGATCTGCTCTAGAAATTTCAAAATCTGAAATTCTACAGACACAATCAAGCTCTGGTATTAAATCATCTTCAATTTAAACAACGCTTTTCTGCTAGCACTACTGTATGTGCAGTAAAATATGCATAATACTTCAATTTTAAATGAAGAAAACAGGGATAGTAAAAGATTATTATCTATTTCAACATCAGTAAAAAAAAAGACAAGAAACATCAACATTTATATTCTGTTCTTGGCCATATCTCATACTCAGCTCTGAGGGGAATCATCATAGCTCAGCAGGAAAGGATGTTCTTTCTATTTATGAACCAACGCAACTGCCTTATTAAGAAGGCTTATTAACCTCATTCACAAACTGTAGCATAGAGATTCAAGACTTAATGCTAAACAAAGAGACCAGATGAGACCCATTGGATCATTTCTTCAGAGCCACCAACTTGCTCTTGATAAAATAAATAAATTAATTAAAATTAAAATAAATAAAAGATAGGTTATGCTATTTCTTTTCATACTGAGAAGACAGTGCTTGACCCTTATTGAGGAAATCCTTTAGAAGGGCCAACAAATCATAATCAAACCAATTAAAAGTCCTGGGAATCAAGAGGAACAAATTCATTCTCCAGATGTCAATCACAAGCTACCCAACCCACACCATCTTCATATAGGAAGCTCTGCTGTTGCCAAGTCAGCCTCTTGGTCCATTGTCAGTATGAAGAGTGACTGGCACCAGTACTCTCTGGATTCAGGCAGGATTTTTTCCAGCCTAGCCTAGACGTTCTGCATACCAGCCTGTCACCTTTCTACAAGCAAAGCAAGGTGTTGTTACCTTCTGGTAGGAGTCTTCCTGGTATTCGTAGCAGAACATCCAGGTTCAACCATAGTTTCATTCTATACAGCATTAACCTTGTGAACTCTCAGGCTTCTTCCTTCCGTTATATATTCAAGTAGACAGTGTTTAATATTTTATTGCTATGTATATGCAGGGGTGTGGGCCTATTCATATCTTGTTTGTTTTAGATGTGTGTCGTGTATGTATTTCACTTTGAGAGGGGGCAACTAAATTTCATTTTTGATGTGCCCACAGTAAAATGACAATAAAGATTATTTTATCTTATTTATCTAAGCTACAAGCCATTCCCAGTAGCGAAGAACAACAGATTTAACGATCTAATCATTTGATTTGATTTTAAGGTCCAAAAAACACAGAAAGGAAATAGAAATTCAATAGTTAGAGGTCATTCTGTTCAGTAGCCACAGAACAGAAAATCAACTGCAGACAGTAGAGAGAGAAAATCAGAGGAAAGGAAAGAATCAACATCTCAACAAGACAACTTGAAGGCTGGCACTTCTGAAGAGGATCACTTAACCCCTGCAACAATTTGGGACATTTATATGATGAAGTTGACAAGGTGTTGCAATTCCCTGCAATATCCAGTCTTCAGGCAACTAAATATTAATATCCCCACCAAAAAAAATGGAGAAATATTATTGCTGATCTTGGGCATCCCGTTACTTTAATCTTCAACCCAAGCAATCTGTGTGAAAGACTGCTCACTCTTCAAGTTGCATTTTGGTTGCTTTCAATAAACAAAGATTAACTCTCCATTCTACTCTGGGGGTTGTTCTTTTACTGAACAGACCTGCCCCCCCCCAGCCTAGTGGGGAGCATTCCCCCAACTTGACATGCTTAGCAACTAAGCCCACTCACTACACCTTTTTCAAGTTTTGGCACAATTCCAAATCAATATATTTTAACAACATGCAGCGACAGAATATTATTATATATGGAATGATAATTATATATGATCTTCCAGTAATATTGCGAAATAATCCTTGTACAGCTGTCATAATAAGGGAAAAAAATACGTTCCTTCAAATTTGACCGAGCAACAGCGCTTCCACACACGTTTTATCAGCGTGATCTTCAGCTTAGCCCGGTCACAGTTCTCGATTACCAATCCAGCGCAACTGGATTATTCAACTCGCCGAGTCTTACCCGGTCGCCCGGTGGGTTTTTTTTTAAAAAAAAACACCCGATCATCCCCCAGCGTCGCAGCGAGGCCCCCTGCCGTACCAGGTCGGAACTGCAGGGAACTGCTCCAGCTGAGCTCGGATCTGCGGATTCCGATCACTGGCGGCGAAGCGGATTTAGAACCCTCAACTTTACGTATTATCGCCCCTGCGTTGACTTAGGAGCGTCCCCGTTGCTCTCCCCTCCCCCCGCATCCAATTATAGCTCGAGGAGCGATGCAACATTTTAAAAAGTCAGGCAAACAATCAGCCGAAGCCAAGTTTATTTTTAGCCGGCAATCCTGCGAACGCGCCCGGTATACCTGAGAACCAACCTCACCAGACGCCGCCCGATTGACTTTTGAGTACTTCTGCCCGAAATTACGCTCTAAGCAATGTCCCGGCCGCCGGCCCTGGAGTTGCCTGCAGCTAATTGCACCAAACCGCTCGCCCTTCCCGAGGGAGCTGGCCGCTGTGTCCCGCACCGGCCCCTCCGCTCGCTCGCTCGCTCTGCGTTCCCCCCTCCCGCCCATTCTCTGCAAAGAGTTAACGCGGAAAGGGGATTTTTTCCAAGAAATGAGTACAACCTCAAGAAGCTGCCTTCTCCCGCTGCTGTTCGCTGTCCTGCATAGCAGACGCTCCAACGAGCTTGCGAAGAATTGAGAATTTATGTGAATATATATATATTTAAAGGCCCAGCAAAAACACGCGCCTCACTTACCAAACTCCTCCGTGCAGGATGCCGGGGTGGGAGGCGTGGGCGGCTGGTGGGAGGTTTTATTTCTCTCTCCCCTGGCCGGCTTCTCTCCGTTGTCCGGCTAAGGGCTCCCGACCTGCCATCCCTTGTCAGCGGTTCCACGCCTTCCGCAAACCTCCCCGA
>JANHFO010002975.1:136114-146348 GCA_032468095.1 Pareas carinatus | reverse complement strand
TCTCTCTGTCCTCTCCGTCATTTTCTCCATTCTCTCGTCTCGCCTCAGTCATCACCGCCTGGTTGTGGGAGCCCTTTACTCTCCCGAATGCTGCCCGTTGATGTCCTCTTTGGGGAGGGCGAAGGGTTTAGAGCAGTTTCCCCCATTCAGGGTGATCAGGCATGGGCCCGTCCCCACATACCAGACCGTTGGAGCCTCGTTTCTCCTGGCCCCGACGCTGTGGAGGCTGCTTCTTGGCGGCCATTTTCCCCGGGGATCTATGACGGTTGCCGTATTCCAGGGTCCTGTGATCACCTTTTGGGACCTTCAGACTTTCAAAGTCAATGAGGAAGCCAGATTCACTTAACAACCGTGTTACTAACTTAACAACTGCAGCGATTCACTTAACAACTGTGGCAAGAAAGGTCTCAAAATGGGGCAAAACTCACTTAACAAAGGTCTCCCCTAGGAACAGAATTTTTGGGCTCTATTTTTGTTGTAATTCATAGACTATACCTGTATTAACCATTTCTGTTACATGAATGTTATATGTTTGAGGATTGTCAGCCCTGCGAATCTTTCTTTCCATTTGTGTTGGCTCTCTGCTGTTGAGATTTGTTTGTTTTCAGACACTTTGTCTCCCTGCCCTCTTTAAAGCTAATTGCTTGTGTTTAACGCAGGCAGCTGAAGCCCTGGACTGTCTCCACAGGGAACTATCCACCTCCTGAGTGAAAAGCATGCACAATAATAACATGCAAAGCCAGTGGATGATTTTAGGACTGCTGTGCTTCAAATCTTCCATAGGAACAAGACCTTTTGATTTCATCACATGTCATGTGGTTCTGACAGGTATTTGAGAGAAGGAGAGGAGCTGGGGTTTGGGAGCTGATGTTTTCACAATCTTTCCAAATCACAGTGGAAGGCAGTTCATCACATGCATCTTAATGTTGTTATTTTCATGCTGTATTCATATGCTTTACAAAGTGCAAACTGATTTTACAGTTTTGGGTTGCAGCACAAAGCATATTTTGGGTTCTAGATACATCTGCCCTGCTCCTAGACTTCATTCAATTCAGATGTTCAGATGTTATACACATATAGACAGGTGTTCAACATGTTGTGTCCACTAAACATAAATCTGTTTAGAGGTTTCCTCATTATTTTTAATTTTTTAAAAATTCAGCAGTCTTAGGAATTTCTTCTTGTAACTGGATATTACTATTTGGATTACATAAAGTTGGGCATGCCAAGATTATGTTGGATATTTTTATGTAGTACATTTGTCACATTAGACTGAAAGCTCTCCAAAAATAGTAAAAAGGAATTGGAAACGAAGGTCCTATCCTTTCCCATTCTATACCCTACCCCCATATACATGGAGATATATTGGTTTAAAAAGTAACAAGTCCTTCAATAAAGTTTTGGATGCCATTTCCATGGTCCTAGTCAATTCAGTGTGGGGTTGTTGTGGTAGACTAAGGTGGTTAGAATTCAGACCAAAATGCTCTCTGTATGCCTAAACCCTTTTTGGTTATTGCAGTTAGGATGAGGGGAGACTTTAGTGGGTGCTATTTTTTGTTCCTAAAAGAAAGGTGGAACGTAAATGAAAAATAAAAAAATATATACATATATAGTACATATATGCATATATAATACTCTGATTTGCATTGTGCGGATTTATTTTTTAAAAAATGAAAGTTGTGCTCATTAAGATAGTCTGTTCATTTTTTTAAATTTTACTTTTATCCTCTTTATGTAGAAATTGATAGTTTAATGCCCTTGGCTCTTTCTGGTTCCCATCTCGAGGTCATTTTCTTCTGTCTTCTAATTTGTTTTTCACAGCAAGTCAATATTACAGTGGGGAGGCTGGCCTTAATTGTTACATAGGTGAAAATGCATTAAAAGCCAGTATCCTGCTTCTCAGAGTGACTTATCGGAGCATGAGAATAATAGTTATTTTTTACAATTGTTTTTAGCATCTGACATTCATTTAGAGATATAGTGTTTCTATGCACAGAGGGTCCGCTGAGATATCATGAGCAAAGGCCAGTGAAACACCTTTCTTTCTTGTATAATATATAAAATTACCCCTTCTAAGAGTTAATGGAATATTCTGGAATACCTCAAACTTTTTTCTGTTCCAGAATATTTATATCAGAAAAATTATCAGAATTCCTGTGAAATGGCTGAATTGGTAGAATTAGGAAGGTGAGTGAAACATGGTAGCTGGAAATGCTACCCCTCACTTTTCACATCTTTGCTTCATCTCCTTATAAAACCATTAATGTTAGTGGTCATCCTCACAATAAGATTTGCAAATGTTTTCTTCTACAATAAAACTGAAATGTTATGCAACTAGACTGGTGTCAGGCATTCAATCATAACCTTTCAGAAGAATTTAACTGGATTAAACAAAATGACAATGCATTACAGTATATCTATGGTTCTTTAGATAACCTTTAATAGTTTGAGCTGTAGCAATAAAAATGCAATATAATGAAGGTCACTGATGGATCTGGACAATTGGAGGCTAGGTATAAATCTCAGCCATGGAACTCTATGGTATGTTCATTTGTCATAGTGTCATTGAATCTTGTATGAACTCAATCACTGAGATTCCTAAACCGTGGTTTACAGCTTATATATGAACCCAGATAATTATAGCTTAATCTTGAAATTATTGTTAAAAGAAAATATGGCTTAACATGATCTATTTGATGGGTGACCTTGAGCTAACTAGTCTTTCTGAATCTAACTTAATGCCTTCAACAATGGCAGAGCTTCTAATGTACTTGAAAAGTTCTTAAAATTTCAGGGAGATGTTCAGAGATGTATCTGACTTGAAAGTGGCACATAGCGAACTGTACAGTATAGTGAGGCATCAGGAGTTGACCAGAAGAAATGTTTTATGATATTTTGCATGATAATTTTAATGTCATAAACTGTTTTATAAAAATTGCCAATTTTTAATTCCATGGGAGTTATGGATCCTGGCTATTGGATGCATTCTGTAAGTTAGCCCATTTGAGGTTCCTTGGTTAAAAAATGGTTGCACAATGACGCACCATTTCACCCAGTTAAAGTTACAGATATAAGAGTCTTAGTAGAAGACAGATAGAAAGATTCCTGCTTGAAACCCTAAAGGGTTATTTATCACTATAGTTGACTGGACTGATAGCAGCATGGCAACTTCCTGTTTTTTTAATCTACCTCTCAGGATTGCTGGAAAATTAATACATGGGTAGGGTAAAGAACTGTGTAGGCTGCATTAGTTCTATGAGGATATAAATAATAAATATCATTGGAAGGAAACTTTGAATGTAATCTAGTTTGATTGTTTGCTGGAGTGTAAACTTCCGTGATAGAGCCCTATCAGAGCTTTGTTTGAAAGCCTTCAATGAAAGGCTACTTATCATCTGTGAAAATAGCTTGCTCCTTCAGTAACAGCAACTGGGTTTTTTTTGTATTTTTATTTATTTATTTATAATAAGACAAAGTAAATATCTCAACACAAACTGGCCATCTGGGTATACAATTCACTAATCTCAGTATTATCATATATATTATTAAACTTTTCTAATACATTTGAATCCTACTCCTTCATTCTTCTTTCGAGCCATGTGTAGAACAAGTTTCAAATGTGAAAATAATCTGAATCTTCTTTTTCTTTCATTCTCATAGTCAATCTGTCCATTTCTACACAATCTAACATTTTCTTTATTATTTCTTCTGCTGGTGATATTTCTTCTTTTTTCCAATTTTGCGCAAAAAAAATTCTCGCCGCCGTTAATATAGGTACAGTTAAATATATATGTTGCTTATCAATTTTTTCTGGAATCATACATAATAAAAAAGCTCAGGTTTAAATTATATCTGTATTCCTAATATTTCTCTTAGCCAAGTATAAATTCTATTCCAATACTCTTTAGCATATTTACAAGTCCAGTAGCAGCAGCTGTTGCTTTGCATCTGGATAGATAAAGGTTCATCAAGTAATTTCTGCTGGTAAAACCGTTCAGGGGATTTTTTTCCAACTTTTTTTCTCGATATCCATTTCCTGCAATGGTAGGCTAGAAAATAAGACGACAACAACAGCTGATGAAATTTTCACTTGGACTGCATATCCATAGTGAGAAAAATCTGTATGATACTAGGAAATAAAGCATAATAACTGATTTTTTTTCATTTGGAATATATTTTTTCCATTTTGGGTGTATCACATAAATACACACACAAACATGTACAGATTTCCTATAATAATTAAGAATTTCTAGAGAGAGATATGGATACAGGTTTGTTGTGGTCTATATTATGACACAATGACTAAGCTTTAAAATTTATCTTGAAGCCAGCACATTTTTAGTGCTTCAGGACACAGATGGTTGTCATGACAACTCCAGAATGTTAAAAATGGCAAGTCAGTGTGAACATGCGTGAGAATTATTGGTGTTGAAGGTGGGGGTGTGAGATGGAGTGGGTTTCCCTCATATTATTCTTAGAAATGTTTTTTCAGAGGCACTTGAATGAGAGAGTCATCTTATTTGAAAATAAATCCCAGTCTTTTAGCTTAGGAATTCCAAAACATCGTTTGATGGATTTTATTTTTCTGTTTTCCAGAGGTGTCAGGCAGAACTTCATCACTTGGAGATTTTTTCCTGTTTTAATTTGTAGGATTCTAAGCAATTATTAACCATTGGTTCCATATTCTTCAGTGCAGGGCTGAGCAATCATTTGGTGCCAGAGGCCACACTTAAATTTAAGGATTTACGGTCCCACCCACCTTGTGACCTTATTACATATTATATGTGGATGACGCTGCACTTTGGGTGGTTTTAGATTTCTTTGGTTTTTAATAGTGATATACAGGGCCCGGTTTAGATGAAAAGAGGCCCTAGGCTATTCCACTTATGAGGCCCTTTCACCTCCCATTTTTAAGTTTGTAAATTATGTAAATTAAATGAGAGATAATAAAATACATCATTGAGGCCCTAGGCTGAAGCCTAGTTAGCCTATAGAAAAATCCGGCCCTGGTGATATACGTATCTAGGGTTTTTTATTTTCATGTTTCTGATACAGAATGGTAGGAAACTCCTGTTGGTTTTCTTCTGTTAAAAAGTCAGTTTAGCTTTTGAGGTTCTAAGATTGTGCATCCCTGTAAAATGAACATTGAAAATTTGTTTGGAATAGCTCTGGGTTTCACAGTATGTATGCTGAGAGAGCTTTTTCTTGCCAGCATCACTGAAGAATTCTGAAATGTAGTCCCCATGTATTTACGTAGATGTCATGCCTGCACTCGTTTGACCAGGAAGGTTTAGTTTTGTACGCTACTCTAGGAGTCTTGTCTGATTTACAAAAGTTCTGGAAAATAGGGTTGTATATCCTTACAAAAGGAGAACACAGATTTAGCCAATTGACACAACATTTCCAGGAAAAATGGAGTAAGCCATTGCAAATATATATATAGAAGCCCAAAGCACCAGCCTGAAGATGACAAATGAGACCTTTCCGAAACGTCGCCAAGATATTCCCAATCTTACATGAGAGAAGACCTGAACACCTAGACCTACATACCTGTACCCGTGAAAATCTACGAATATGTGTGTGTGTGTGTGTGTGTGTGTGTGTGTGTGTGTGTGAAATAATCTTTGGCATCCATTAGCCAAATTTAAATGGGGAGAGGGAAAAGTGAATTGTTTGGAACAGCAGGCCAAAATCATCATCCCTTGCATGCCAGTCTAATGTTTTCATTCTACTTATTGCATATCACTGACCAAGAAGGAAAGATGCGAGGTAAGCTTGTATAACGATGTAAAAACTTCAGAAAAGAAAGCAAAATTATTTTCAACTACAATGTGCAGATGAGAGGTTTACAATTAATACTGAGGAAATACTCTCATTGACCAAGGTCCTAGGCAGATGTTTCCTAAATGTTTGCACCCTACAGGGATGCCAGGACTTACAATTTCTCATTAATTTTAAAAAAAGAGAGAATAAAAAGGACTCTAGCAATTATAGGGCCATTAGCCTAATGTATATTGTGGCTAAAATACAGTATCTTTCAGGTCCCTTTTGAGTAGAATCAAGGTTGATGAAAAGTATTTTCTTGCAGAGGAACAAGTAGGCATTAGACAGAGTCATTATTGGCGGTCACTTGGTTTTGAACCATCTAATTACAAAATATGTCAGCAAGGGGAAACAACTATTTGCTGCCTTTATAGGTCTTGATGCAGCATTGATACAGTAAACAGAAAAACATTATGAAGGAAATTGATTGCACTTAAAATGGAACCCAGACTGTCTGGCAACCCAGACTGTTGAACAAAGTTTGCTGTCTTCTGTGAGGAAGAGAAGTGGGATGTAAGTGGAATAAATTGTAATATCTCTAGATGTGATCAGCTTCCAAAAGGTCACGAATAGGGCCAGAAGTTAACAGGTCTTAGCTGGTAGTTTGTGCTCAGTCTGTTTTGTTTAGAGACATGTAGTTTCTTTATATGGAGCTTCTATTCAGATGATACTGCCAACCGTCATGAATCAAGATTTCATATATTCATTTGCCAATTTCCCCCTTTAAAACTATCTGGACACTGTCCCATATGTAAGACCGTATCAGCTGGGGTGACGCCAGTGAATCATTCTGGAACAGTCCAAAAAGGCATCAATTGGGGAAGGGGGCTAGGAATATTTTCACTACCAGTTGAGGCAAAGCAGAATAGTTGAAACGTTCAGAAGTACACTGATCCATTTAAGACTGTATATGTAAATAAGAAGCTTAAAAATAGACACTTTTCGGCAGAAGTCATCTGGTTTCTGGACTTAAGATTGGAATCTGTTTGCTATGTGGTTATGGGATGCTAGCTGTGTGTAAAAGGTTGATCTCCCCAGACATCTTCTTGTCCCTGTCCCTTGATATTCAAATATCTAGAGAAATGACAATGCTTTTTTCTTTCCAAAACACATTAACAGGTTTTAATGAAGACCTAAGAGTAATGGCATCTGAAAGGTTGCCGATGAGGTATCTGGCTGTCAGCTATTTCACGAATTACTGTTTTCTGTCTTCTTTTGCTTACACAACTACAAAGTGGCATTTATACTGTTCATTTTTACTGAAGCTTTAATTTTAAGCCTGAGGTGTATTGTACTACCAAAATCCCAGGAATTTCTGGCTCTTAGCTATGGTCCTTAGCTGTTTATGCCTTAGCTATAGTCCACAAAGAACTTGAGATATGGTTACCAAATTGTAACTTTCAGTGGAACAGAAGAGGAAATGTATTTATTACATGACTGTATTATAAGCATTTTAGTTGTATTTAATTTTAATTATATGCAAAATACATTAGATTAGAGTTTGTGTACTTTAAGGGCAGAAAAATTACAAAAATTAAACCAGAGGCTCAGAATTCCAAATATTCATTGCCACGAATTCTCTGTCATAATGTTCACTTTTATACAATGAAAGGATTATTGCTGGTAGAGGGACTGTTGCTAATGGAACATAGAATTATAGCTTGGAAGGTGTCAGTAAAACCATTGATTTCATCTCTTGCTGTGTGCAGGAATCTAAATTACTTGTTGGTTTTACTGCATCTTGGATAGAAGGCTGTCCAGTGTCTGCTTGTACAGGGCCAATGAATAAGAACTAATCACCCAATCTTTAACTGAACTGCTCTTACTAGTGGAACTTTGTTTTTAACATTCAGTCTTACTCTGCTTTTCTGTAACTGACATCTATTGTTTGGTATTCTGCACTTTGGGACAGTAGAAAACAAGTCCTAGGGTAGGATTCTGTAGGGTATATTTCCAATTATCTGTAGAATGCTGTGAGAGCCTGTCTCTCATTTTTCTTTAAGGCTAAACATATCTATTACTTTTAACCTCTCTTCTCAGGGCTTAGTTTCTAGTTCGCTGATCATCTTTGCTGTCTTTCTGTGAATTTGTTCAAATTTCTCTTTAAGTGTGGAGTCCAGAGCTGGATATGGTACTTGAGGTGGAGTCTTACCAAGGCAGAATAAAATAGAATGATTTATGACATTAGCTAAGGCAAATTAATAATGTGTATTCGAATTGCCCATAGTAAGTAACAGTTGTAAATATCCTAAAAGTTTGGCAACTGCTCTTCCCTCTTCAGAAACTGGTTTTAAAAAACATATAATCATGAAGTTGGAAGGGGCCATTTAGGGCATTAGTTCAAATCTGTTGCAAGTTCAGAAATTCAAATTAAAGTATCCCGGATAGATGACTGTCCCTGTATTTACAGATGTGGAAAAATATTTAGCTCACATGAAGTGCAGACCTAATTTTAGAATATAGCATTTTGACATTCTGGAATTCTGTTGATGTATATAAACTTTTGAGTCTTTGGAGAGAGTTGGCTGGAATCCTGGATGAGGGTTTATGTCAGGCAAGGTGGGAGAGTAGGGCTGTTTCGGCTATAGTTAAAATTGCATTAATTTTTTTTACATTTTTTATCATTTTAAATACTGGTTGTGTGTGTTTAGAACATTGTTTTTGGCAATGTTCACTAAAGTTGACTTTTTGTTTCAGTCCTGACTAGTTGCTTTCTATGACCTGCCTTAGCCTGGCTGAGGTACTAATTTCCAAATTTTCATTTGGTTTCCCCTTCTGTATTTATCTAGACCGAGATGGGGTGAGATTTTCATTTCAATCCTCTTCTGGTTTTCCAAAGGGCTAGTGTGGAAGGAAGAAATTGGTTTATAACAAAGAGACCTAATTTGCTCTTCAGCTATAGATGCAAGTTACCTCAGAATCTAAACACTTTCAGAAGGAAGGGCTGATTTGACCCTGAAAGTGTTTTTCTTATTATAACTCTAGATTTAGAATAATCCAAAATATATTTCAGTACTGATACTAATTTGGCAATGTTAGATGTTGCTAATCCATCTATACTACAATGTAAAATGAAGAGACATTTTAAAGTGTACTGTACAAAATACAGTGCCATTTTGCAATTTTAGGCAATCTGAATTGCTCTTGCAATATTTCAGTTTGTTTAAAAAATGATTAGCCATAAACTGATTATTTAGATTATGTGATTTACCTGTTAGTTTCAAATAAGGATTATCCCCAGGGTGTCTGTTCGTCGGGGGAATAGAGATGAAATTCACATTTCCGTGTACTCCAGAGAGACATTGATATCAAAATATGACAAAACTCAGTCATCTGGAGAATGACAACTCCTCTCCATTTTTATATAATAGCCTTAGTTTAAATAAAGGAAATTAGGTGTTTGTCCTTCCCATACAAAATCTTAATATCTTACTAGTATGCTTGAAATAACTTTATTTATTTAAATAGAAAATATTTATTTTTATGACATTTAGACTCTGCAATATTCTGTTTATATGAATTTTAAATTGAAGTAAAATTCTCGGATTCACAAGGCCTTTTTAAATAGATTACTCCCATCAAGAAAGAAGATGGGAAAGAAGTCTCCACATTTTCCCCAAACCATATTCCTCTGCCTTTAGTAGTAGATTGACTTATAATATAACTATGAGCTGAAGCTTTATTTCATGCTGTGATTAGTATATCAAATTGCAAAATTTAAACAGATTTTATAGTCATGGTGGCAATTCAAGTTCTTGTTGTTATGGGTAGTCCTCAACATACAACCACAATAAAACCCAAAATCTCTCTTGTTAAGTGAGTTTTGCCCCAGTTTAGCACCTTTCTTGTCACAGTTGTTACTGACTCACTGTAGTTATTAAGTTAGTACCACAGTTGTTAAGTGAATCTGGCTTCCTCATTGACTGCTTGTCAGAAGATTGCAAAAGGTGATCACATGACTCTAGGACACTACAACGGTCATGAATACATGCCAGTCGCCAAGTGTCTGAATTCGCGTGCCATGGGGGTACTGCAACGATCATGTAAAAAGCAGTCATAAGTCACCCTTTTCAGTGCTGCTGTAACTTCAAACAGTTGCTAAACAAATGGTTGTAAGTGGAGGCATACCTGCAAACTAATGTTCACTTATCAGTTACTGTTTGAAAGCTTGCTATTTGTTATGTCAACCTAAGATGATCATATATACTTTGATCCATTAATTTACAGCTGTCCAAGTCTGTGATAGTTGCTTAGAACAACTTTGCATTTTGTGTTTCAAGTATTTAAGTGCTAGGTAGAAAAATAACTATTTTTTTAAAAAATGAGATGTATAGTTATATCTATCTATCTATCTATCTATCTATCTATCTATCTATCTATCTATCTATCTATCTATCTATCTATCTATCTA
>JANHFO010002975.1:111850-122610 GCA_032468095.1 Pareas carinatus | reverse complement strand
ACAGAAAAGGCTCTACCCCTGGGGGTCGCCAGCCGGCATTGTCTGGCTGACGGCACCCGGACAAGACCCATCCTGTGACAGCGCACCGGTCTGTGGGAGGTAATAATCGGCAGCAGGCGCTCCTGCAGATACCCGGGCCCTATGCCATGGAGCGCTTTGAAGAATGTAACCAACACCTTGAAGCGCACCCGGTAGGCCACAGGAAGTCAGTGCAGCTCTTGCAGGAGGGGGATCATGTGGGAACATCCCCGGACCCTCATGATCCCCCGCGCGGCCGCATTCTGGACTAACTGCCGCATTCTGCACTAACTGTTATACTTGCATTTCCCGCTGTATTTTCTCATTGTTGCTTTATGTACAATTTTTAGAAAGTAAATATAGTATATGAAGATTTGGGGGACTGTTTTGAGGAATAGGAAGGTAGAAGCACATTCCAGAAGAGGTTTGGGTACTCACTTTTGCCAGAAGGTAAAATCTGCTTTGGAATACACTGTGGTGTTCATGTAATTCCTGTTGTCAACTTCTTAAACCAAATGTTTTTTGGGGATTATGCTGCCACAAGAAGGAGTAACTATGCGACCCCAGAAAAAACATACAAATGCTACTGTATAAGGAATTGTCGGAAAGAATTATTTGAGCACCCCCTATGTTCTGAAACAGTTTTTCTCTTTTAAATCCAATTGAGATTTATTGTTAAGTGAAGTATCCATTAAGTGATACATCACAAGACTGTTCCAAATTTTACGACCTTTTCTGCCATGGTCATTAAGCGAGACATCACATGAACAAACTTGCGAACTCCTGTTAACTTCCCTGTTGACTTTGCTTATCGGTAGATAGCTAGGAAGGTTACAAATGATGAACCTGTGACCTTGGGCGATTGCATCTGTCATAAATGCTGGCTAGTGGCCAAAACATGGCCAAGTGTCCATAGGACTCTGTGCTGGTCATAAGTCACTGTTTTCACTGCTGTCATAACTTTAAATGGTCATTAAATGAATAGTTATGTTAACTATCTGTACGACACTGTAGGGACAATAAGTAAATAAATAAATGCCCAATTATGGTTGATAACAGAAATAATATTTCAGGGTTTTGAGTAACTTTGTGACACACTATCAGCAATACTTAATATGGACATCTTTTTGCAGTTTAAATGTTGACCATTTCTAAATTTTTGTCTCTAGTACAAAAGCTGAATATAAATATATTTGGGAGTTGAAGAATTGACATATATAATGTTAACCATCCAAATTAATTAAGGTAGAAAATTTTAGAAAAACTATTTTGAGTCGATGATTGATTATAACTTTGCATAAGTATTAGGGTTGTGCTTGCTTTAAAAATGGTTTAGAAGCGCTTCAGACTTTGCTTGAACATTTTAATGAACTCTGCTTTTTCATTAAGGCATTCCGATTACCATATAAGCCTAAAAAATTGTAGCTGCTTTAAGAGTTGCATAATTTGAATCAAACTGGAGAACCATTGGACAGTTGTAGCAATATAGAAAACTCATATGGTGTTGATCTAATTTCATGTGACATCCATTCAGAAACATATATGTCTTCCTCTCTCCCCCCCCAAGCTAAAACATATACAGTTCCCTCAGTTCTTCAATCTTTCGGTATGGTTTACTTTGCAATTTCCTGATCATTCATGTATCTTCTTTGAACATACTCTAATTTGTCTGAATGTTTCTTGTGCTATCATACTCAGAACTTGAGATAGTGTTTGAGCTATGAAGAATAGAATGGATTATTATTGGTGATAACTTCAAAAGTGCAGCATGCTTCCTGTGGCAGCCTAAAGTATTGTTTACCTTTTTTCCTTTTGAACTAAGGTTCCAAAAAGGAATCAGATGTAATTGGAGTCATATATTATCAACTAGGGATCTAGGTGTGCTACATAGTCATAGGAAGGAATTGTGGGTCAGAGGATGTGCGAGGCAGGGAACCCATGGCAGCCTTTTCCATGATTCAACAATAGGTTTAGAAGTAAAATGCAGGTTTCTGAGACCTGGAAATCTTAAACATTTACCTTTTTTTCTTTGAAAAAAATGGCATTCTTACAGAAATACCATCAATTGCGTATCAAGATTCTGGGTGATTGCTACTACTGTATCTGCGGATTGCCAGATTACCGTGAGGATCATGCTGTTTGCTCAATCATGATGGGTCTTGCTATGGTGGAAGCTATTTCGTAAGCATTCACACTTTGCATATTCACATGCTGTTTTTGGTTTTTTCAGCCTGGGTTGTTGTCTTCTTTTTTATTGACGTTTTTCACTTTTTCCCACATGAAAAAACTCTTGTTTTATGAAACTGCCAAGGAATATCTTTTGTGAAGTATATTGTTTTATAAGAATTTTATTGAATTTCAGATGTGAGAGTCGTATTTGCTTAGTTCACTTGCTTTAGGTAATTTATTCAAGTCATAGAGTCACAAGAGTGAGGTGGGTGGCAAATATACATAATAAATGCATAAATAAGCCTCACTGCAAGATTCTCGATTTGATTACAGAACTCTTCCCCCCCCCTTGTTGTCCTATCATAATTAAAGACAGTAATATTTATTATATCATTATTTTCTGTCTACATGTATGTATTCTTGCATATTTGTCACCTAAAGATAAATTGTGTAGAAATCTTCCCCTAAGTGTGACTGCTTTTGAACTGTAAATGTTCATCTTAGCTTATCTTTTCCAGCTGGAGATTCAGAAAAAAAATTCTGTTTTTCCCTCCTCACTCAGGATGATAACTAAACAATATCTTTCTGGCTATTTTTGTCTCTCTTTGAAACAAAATTCCATGCTTAGAAAAGTCTTAGGAATGGAAAATTTTGGCCTTGAAAATACGTATTTATGGAAAATTACAGGAATAGCAACATTGAAGCTGGTTTTACAGCTCAATTATAGAAACAAGCTAGTGGAATAAAAAGGAAGAGAAAGGGAGAGCTGGGTTATTAGGCAATCTTTTGAGTCTGGCACAAGTTCAGATTTCATACAAATAAACAAAACTATGTTCCCTTGGTGTACCAAACCAGGGTTGTTGATAGTGATAGAGCTCTCTTTCTTTTTGGCCATAGTTTTTCCAGCCATACATAAATGGCCAAGGTTTCATGGGGGTCCCTTGTGTTGTAAAGAACTAGCTCTATTACCAAATTATAGCTTTTTTCCCTTGGTGTTATCTAAAAAGCTGTCTCTTGCCCTTAGAATTAATTTTTACTAGTGTGCCTATTCCTGAAGTCAAATCCTCTTCAAAATCTGAGTTTGTCCATGATGGCTGAGATTTAGGGGTTCTGTGGTCTGCCCACATCTGGAGACTACGATAGTGGGGAAGTTTGTGCTCCCTTAATGGAACCTAAACAATTATAACAACCTCGTATTGCTTATTTATTTTATTTTCCTCCCTGCTGCCCTTAGCAGCAATGAAGCCCTAAGCATAATCAAAGCAACCATCCCAAAGCCTTCTCGAGTACAGAAACAGGAAATAACCATTCTATTGAGATAAACATTGCTTATAATTATTAATTTATTCCTCTAAAGCTATGTAAGAGAGAAGACCAAAACAGATGTGGACATGCGCGTGGGGGTGCACAGTGGCACTGTCCTTGGTGGAGTCCTAGGGCAGAAACGCTGGCAGTATGACGTATGGTCTACAGATGTAACTGTGGCTAACAAGATGGAAGCAGGCGGCATCCCAGGGTAAGTGCCTCCCAGGGACTGGTTTTTTTTCAGCCATGCTTACTGTTTTGCAGTAAAAACAAGGTGCCTCTTCTTAGGATGTGCCTTAGGGTCACTTAAAAATATGTACAAACACATATTATGCATCACGCTACATTGCATTTGTATGCTATCCATTCTTGGAGGCTCTGGGTGGCAAACATATCTGGTAAAACAACCCTCTGAAAAATAGTAAATGAACCCCTTATAAATGCAAAATTGTCAAAATCCATAAAAATGAACAGAAAATGTACAAGGTCATCTTTCCACCAGATTCCAGCCTTCCATTCACAACATGTCTTCATCTTATCCTAGGAGGAAGAACCAGTCTTAACTCCCTTCTGAAAACTAGAAAAGAAAGAGCAGATGGGATCTCTGTGGGGGAAATGATTGAAAACACCTGCTTTCTGAGTCCTTTCTGATTGCAATCTTGTAGATATAATACCTGGAAGTTGACCCGATTCAATCTGACTGGATTTAGGAGATTGCCTATGTCTTTTCGGCAAGGGTTCTCTGTTTTTTGCTTTAATATTACAGGGATTAAAATCATTCATTTATGCATTGAATTGGAGAGAAAGCAAGTTGCACTAACCTTAATTATATTCATATTGCGTGCACATTTCCTGCTAACAATAAATATTCTACTGTTCAGTTTAATCATATATGTGACAATAAGCCACAAGCATAACCAAAACCATAAAATAACAACACAAACAAAATGTAAAAAAAACATCAAAAACCAGATAAAACAAAATAAAATAAAATTAAGAAAAAAGTTAGTGGAACCCATGAACTTAACTAGAATATTTCCTAAAACAACTCAGTTTTTAACATCTTCCTGAAAACCAAGGAAGCAGTTGGTATGATCTTGGTTAGGAAACTATTTCAGAGCACCAGAACTACAACTGAAAAGTGACACCTCTTAGCCTCACATTCCAGTAGTGCAGACAGTGAAGAGTTTCAAGTTTGTGAAGCTGTGATATTTATGTCCCTTTGGGCAGTATCCATTTGTCTTTTATTTTGAAAATGGCATCATAAAACATGGGAAAGATAGTGTTAGCACCCTAGACTTAGAAGCAATGTTAGGAACAAGCAGATGGTGCGTGTAGCGAAAAACGCAGTGGGCTAGGACGTAGCGATGGAAACCAGTATCACACAGGCACAGGGTACAGTAGGTACAAAAATCTTTATAAACAGAAAGTTAAACACAGTCAAGCAGTCCTTTTACTAACGAAGTTAGCAAGTAGTCTTCACCAGTACTTTCACCAACAAAGTTGGCCAGTAATCCTCAGGACGCTCCAAAGTTGAACGATTGCCCTGCAGGCTGAATTGGAGCGTTCCCGGCGTCCTGCAGAGCGATTTCCACGCACCCTTTGCCTTTGGAGCATCCCGTGGAGCGATTTCTGGGTGCATAGAAATCGCTCTGCATGACGCTCAAAAGCCGAAGGATCACCCTGCAGGCCGAACTGGAGCATTCCCGGCGTCCCGCGGAGCGATCTCCCACGCTTTTTGGGACTATTCGCTCCATAAGACACATACACTTCCCCCCCCCTTTTGGGGGGGGGAAGTGCGTCTTATGGTGCGAAAAATACGGTATTTGTAACTCTGGAAGTCATGAAGAGTCTCTAAACGTGTTCATATTTGTGATGAAATTTGGAATCAATTTCTTGACATATTTCTTTTCTCTTTATTATATTCTTACTTTTCTCCTTTTTCTTTTCCTTTCACTTTTATTTTTAGTTAGTATAGATTTTACTATTAGAATCAAAATTCTTAATAAATGTTTATCAGGAATGTTACAGTACTGAAAAATGCTTTCTATTTATTTCAGGACAGTGGCATATTCTATATGTGTAAATTCTGAAAAATATTGAAGTCCTGGGCTTTTCTCCAGTCTTTTTCTTCAAGAGCTCTCACATTTTCTCCTTTATTAAGGCTGACTACATTTTCTGTGGTCCTTTTAGGCGTGTACACATTTCACAGAACACCATGGACTGCTTAAAAGGAGAATTTGAGGTGGAACCAGGAGATGGTGGGGCACGATGTGAATACCTAAAAGAAAAGGGGATTACCACCTACCTCATAATAGTACCGAAGCAGTCACTCAAGAATGGGATCAATGGGGTGGTGAGTGTTGAAAAGAATGGAATTATGTATCGCTTTTGTTAGGATCAGAGGAAGGAGAAGAAAATGCTCTCATTTATCTCTTTCCTTTTAGCTTCTTCATCGTGACACCATGTCAGATTAATGCTTGATTCAGATTGATACCTTGATACCGTTGCTGCTATTAGCTGTTCTAAGCACTCGCATGTTTTTCTTTCTAAAATAAAAGTTATTCTGACCGGGACTTCTCTGCATTTAGAGAAGTGTGACGAGGTTTAATCCCTTTTGGATACTTAAAATGTAGATAACCTAACGCAACACACATTGTTCTGTTTCTTTTTCGGTTTCCTGTTGCAGAAGTTATCCGTCTCATCCTCCCATGGGAACTCACCTCAACTGATCAACACCAAAGAATGCAATGGGAGCATTAATACCACCTGCACAACCCCAGATGAGGCAGAAGAATCGGATACGAGGGTAAAGGGGCAGAATAGATAAAGATAAATAAATTGAAATGTGTTTCAAGAAAAATTATGTATAAAATAAAAATTATGTATACATGTTTTTGTGGATAGAAAAGTGATCATTACTAAAATCCTTCAAAGGTTATATACATTTTAAAATGCATTTGGTAAGTAAAATCTTTAAAAATGAAAATGGAATCAATAACCAGTTGACCTTAACCAGGTAATAAAAACTGACAGGAAGCTTGAGTGCAGTAAATCCAGCATTAGGCAATTAAAAACAACAACCTTTTACATGAGTATAGGTTGTGAGGGAGGGAGGGAATACAAAAGACAGTTCTGCTATCAAGAAGCCCTCTCTAATAAGCACTTCTCTGCCTTTAGGCTTCTGATGGCTGATGTGAAGTTCAATCAAGCTTGTTGAATCTTGCCATCTGTTAGACTTCTCTTAGACACTAGCAAGAAACTATTTGCATGCAGAGAATGTGCTTTACAGCTGAGCTATATCAGTGGCGGTTTGCCTTAAACACCATGGAAATAGTTCCTTGTGTTCTTAAGATAAGTGTAAGCAATAGAATTGTGGATTTGAGGGCATAGATTGGCTAAAGGGATTATTATACATAATTGGAAGGGGAAATCTAGGCTTGATTAGCTGCAGTATTGCTGATACATATTTGCTTGCTAACATTTTAATTAGCCTTTGGGACACAGAAGATGACTTTGACATTATATGGTAAAAGTTTCAAAAATACTTTGCTTAGAGTATGATTTCCGGTCCCCTTTCCTTTTCTTTATTGCAGTACTTTTTGATTTTGTACTGCAGTTGATCTTTAATGTTCGTTTTTATTTTGTATTTTTATTAGTTTACATAATACATTAAAAAAAACTCTTCCAGAATCAGAAAACATTGCAAAGATGTTTTCTTTGCATATTGCACAGGAAAAAAATGTGCGTGTGGTGTGTATGTATAAAATTGCCACATGGTTTCATGATAAAGTGACCTACAAGGGGGATAAGAGAGGTCAACTTGCAGCATTCAAGAGAAGTATATGCTCCTGCTGCAACTGCAGTAAAAATAATACAGGTAAAAATAGCAATGAGGGCAAGCGAGTGGTATCCAAGTGTCTAAATCCGAGCAGAAAGTTCTTAAATGCAAACAATATTTTCAACTGTTAATTTCAGTTGACTTTCAACATAACACATTATACATTATACAATTCACGTTTGTTGATGTATTGCCTTTGTCCCTGGTATGTCATCCATGTGTGGCAACATGACTACTATTTCCTTCCTTGCTCTGTGTTTATTAAAGAGTTAATTTAATTTAAAAATTAAATGGGAAATTGTATGTTTAAATTAAATAGTAAATACTGTGTTTCCCTGAAAATAAGACCTGGTCTTATATCAATTTTTTCTCCCAAAGATGCATTAGGGTTTATTTTACGGTGAGGTCTTAATTTGGGGGAAATACGGTACTAAATGCGTCCGTCTAGCTGATGATCTTAACTTTGGGGTAGGGCTTATATTTTGAGCATCCTGAAAAATCATGCTAGAGCTTATTTTCTAGTTAGATCTTATTTTCAGGGAAACAGGGTAGCTGTAGTTCAGTGCTTTGTTTGAAAAATTGCCCAAGTGGTCAAAAAGAGATAAAGTTAAGCTGGGTAGGAAGAGAACCTCCGTGAGGAGATGGGCAAGGGAGGGATAGAAATAGATGAGACAGCAGAGAGCAAACCCATCACATCTACCTGCTGTAAAGAGGTGTTCAGAGTCACCTTGAACTGCAAGATGGGCAACAAATAAATTTGACAAACAAACACATAAATAAAATAGTGCTTTTCTAAAATAAAATCTTCAGTAGAAAGTAAAATACAACTTTTTATTTGCCTTCTTTTTTATCCAGGTAGTGAATCCTTCATTTCCCAACCCTCGAAGGCGTCTTCGCTTACGTGACTTAGCGGAGAGAGTGGTGGATGCTTCAGAAAATGAGCAGGAACTCAATAAATTGCTTAATGAGGCCTTGCTGGAGAGGGAGTCTGTGCAGGCGTATGTCTCTTTTCCTTCTGTCTTAGGGCCAATTGTGTGGGTTTTGCTCCATTCCAATGTTTCTCTCTTCCTCAACCAGTTTGAATATCATGTTTACTTGCAACAATATCCGCTACTAAAGTTTCAGACTTTCACCATGATTCAGGTCCTTTTCCTATTTTGATTGCTACTTTGCATTGTGGGGAAAAATATTCTGGAGACTTTATTTTAGATATTTTTATTATTGTATTTACTTTCTACTTTTCCTCTGTCTTACAGTTCAAGTTGCAAATTCTCTGCTTATGTTGGTGTATTCATTCCCTATAGAACCCCTCTCCAGAAAATCACTGGGTCGATTCACTTAGTTCAGAAAATATTTCCATCCTCTGATCTCAGTCTCTGCAATTTAAACTTTTTAAAGAAAGCTTCACACACAGCATTTAATGGAATATGTCATCCCTTTAGTTCTCATAGGCTTGTATAAAACTGAAGAACAAGCCATCCTCGAAATAGCCAGCTGACTTTTCAATCCTGTTTTAAGCTGATAAGGGTGTTTTTTTTCTTCAAAATAAAATGAGGACTTAAATAGCATCTAGGGGGATTTTAAAGAATTTCTCAGGGACATACCAAGTGCAGCCTAACAAGTAACAGTGATCAGAACAGCTGCTTTCTTCCTGAGGCCTCGAAGAGATAATGCCAGAACTGAGATAGATGAGCCATTCTCATCTGGAATGAGGCAGCTTTATATTTCCTGAGATCTGAATTCAAAAAGTCCATGCAGGATCGGAACAAAAGGCTCTTCTAGTCATGCATTCTTCTAAGGCTAAATCAGATGCTCTTGGACGGTTACAAGCAGAATATTGCCCCCCCACTCCAATAGTAGGCAGTTAAAGGTGTAATGATTTTTCTTGAAGTCTCAGTGAAACTGGACTGTGATCTGCCATTATACCAGTATTCTAAAAATCCTATATATCCTAGATGATGATCCTAAACATCTGACACGTTCTAAATATCTGACAGGCTAAAAGGCAGGTCCACCTATCGCCTATCCATGCGTTTCATTGAGCCTGAGATGGAGACACGTTACTCTGTGGAAAAGGAGAAGCAGAGCGGGGCTGCCTTCAGCTGTTCATGTGTGGTCCTGTTCTTCACAGCTTTGGTGGAGATCTTCATTGATCCACGGTTAGTACAGCTAGATCTGTGAAGCTGTGCACTTTTCAGACAGGGTTGTTAGAATACAGGTAGTCAATTGGGACTGGAAAATTCATTGTTAAGTGAGGCCTCATGTGACTCATGTCAATTTTACAATCTTTTTCTGCTGGGGTTGTTAAGCAGATCCACCTTCCCTCATTGATTTGACTTATCAGAAACTGGTTGGGAAGGTTGCAAATCATGATCATGACCATGTAACCCTGGGATGTTGCAACCATTGTAAATGGGCATCAGTTGCCAAGTGCCCAGATCATGACTACATGACTGTGAGGATCACACTTTTTAGCACTGTTGTAACTTCGAATAGTTGCTAAATGAATGGTTGTAACTTGAGGACTACCTGCGGTGCTAATGATACCCAGTTATACATTTCATTACCTGACTGGACAAGTAATGTGATTAATATGCTGATTCAGTGATTGGAGACTGGTAAGGTCCGAATGGGGAGAAATAGATTTTGAATGCAATCTTCCAAATCAGAATCGATTTAAATTTATAGCCTAATGATTCCAGGGATATAAAATCCTTGACTCTGAATGGTGCTGTACTCCCTAATCTCAGAGGTCTGAAATTTAGAAAATTCCAAGACTGACAGCTTCTGCTTGATGAGCAGACAGTAACTTGGGACTAGGAGAATTTTTGTTCATCTTATACACTCATTATAAACAATATTGACTCAAGAAGCCCTGCTCACAGCCACTCATTCCCTAATCTCTTCCCACTTAGATTGCTACAAAATTCTCTGCATGGCTAGGACAGAATGCACCTGTCACCCCTTTAGGGTAAATCAGATGAAGAAGCCAATGTCATGTAGGGTTAAAGCAACTTTTATTAGAGCAGTTAATAGAATCTTGCAAGTCTGAATGTGCTTTCCTCCTCCATCCCTTTGTGTGAATTAGGGGACATTTTATTAAGTTTGTTCCTTGAAATGGAGTTATATATATCTGGTCATTGGCTTGTGAATAGATATTCCCACTGTCCTCCAAGGACACTTCCTATGTTCTCTACAATACCAGCCAAACAATTATCTCTCTTGCTTTGGGAGTTGTGTGGGTTGCTAAATAGCTTACAAGTGCAAATCAAGCTGTTTGTAGTTACCTTTAAGGGTCTATATCACTGATGGAGAACCTTTTATAGACCGAGTGCTCAAACTGCAACCCAAAAGCCATTTATTTATCACAAAGTGCCAACATGGCAACAAAGCGCCCCCGGCCATCGGTGACCCCGCCCCCCCCTAC
>JANHFO010002975.1:80809-91949 GCA_032468095.1 Pareas carinatus | reverse complement strand
ATACTTGGTTAAGAGAAATATCAGGAATACAGATAGTTTAAATTTGAGCATTTTAATTAGGTATGGTTCCAGAAAAATCTAATAAGCAATATATATATATTTGACCATACATATATTAACAACGGTGAGAATTGTTTTTGCACAAAATTGAAAAAAGAAGAAATACCAACAGAAGAAGAAGTAATAAAGAAAATACTAGATTGTGCAGAAATGGACAGATTGACTATGAGAATGAAAGAAAAAGAAGAACTGGATTATTTTCAAACGTGGAATTTATTTTATAAATGATTCAAAAGAAGAATGAAGGAGTAGGAATCAAAATGTATTAGAAAAGGTTAATAATATACTTGATATTTTTGAGATTGGTGAATTGTATTCTCAGATGGCTGGTTTATGTTGAAATATTTACTATTTTCTATTATAAATAAAAAAACTACATAAAAAATTAAATTAAGATAAAATCCCTTGCAGATGTTGACTGATGTTAGCTAGGTTGGTAATGAAACATCTGCAAGAAAACCACCAAGCTTAGATAGCACCAAGGATGTCACTGTTCAATCCTGAGCTACAAATATATTTTTTATCAGTAGAAAAAGTTCTCTCAGTTCTCACATTGTTGGTCATTTGAACAAAAAACTCTTCTCGTCCTCTTTCTCTCTATATCATCCTTCAAGAGAAGTTTCCATTGTACCCAAGCCAGTGGACCAGGATAGGTATACATTTGTACTCTTACTTCTCAATCACTTTCTTAAGTTTTCATCAGGAAGCAACATTTGCAAACATTCCTGAAGTTTGCACTGCAGGTTTCCTGAATTTTTTTTCCTTCTGAGGGGTTTTCCATTTTGTTTTTTGTGTCATTCCTAGATTTTCCTTTTTTCATTTCTTCTCAAAAGCTGTTCAATTTGCTATTTTCATTTCTATAGACACCTCAATTCCCAAAGTAGTCAGAAATGCAGAAATGTAGATATATAACAATGTAGTTTTTTAAGTCAAAATATTTCTCAAAATACAAGCATTAATTTCACTGCATCTTGCCACAGCACTGCATTTTAATGTTTCTTGTATTTCATGCAAGGTTTACTTTCCCTTGACTATCATCGTCATTTTAACGTGCAATTTGAAATACAGAAACATCACAGGTGTCAAAAGAATAATGTTCTCCACTTATCCTTTGGCTTAATTGTCGAAGAAGCCACATCATTTGTTTAAAAAGAAACACACATAATAAAAACCATGTGAATCCAATCTACCATACTATTCATCCTTTTTTAAAAATAAGAAATGAATTATAACTATTTTAGCGTCTAGACACTGCTATGCTGAACTCCACCCAGTGGCCAGTTTACACACTGCAGCTCCAAAATTTACAAAAAGCATACATAGAATCATAGTGCTGGAAGGGACCTTGGTTGTCTTCCAGTCCAGAGTGTGCTCATACAAATGGAGCTTGCATGTGCTTGCTGGCCATTTCTGTGGTCTGGTTGCAAACCCCTCAGAGCCCTCTAGTGAGCCAGAGCCCAAAGGCTGGGGACCCCTGTTCTAATTCAATCTTTTGCTCAAGGCAGGAGAACTTATACCATCCCAGACAAACTGTTGTCCAGTCTTTTCTTGAAAATCTTCAGCAACGGAGCACCCACAACTCTGGGAGCCTGAGCACTATGATTTTTAAAAGGTCTGTACAAGGCTACTGCACTACATTTTAAATATTGGAGACCAGAATCAGCAGTAGTTGTAGCTGGCCATGTCAAGTGCAAAGATGTTTCTAAGGGCAAGTAGGTAGAATCAGGATGCTGTCAGTCTTTCATAGTGCCCTAAATACTTTTTTTTAATATAGGCACTGGATCAGACTGTGGCATAAACCTGTCTCAAGTATGTGCTTGGAGTTAACGGCAATGTTTTTACTGATACGATAATTTATATTTTGATGTTTCAATCCTATGTAAGCCTCTCATAATCATTAAACGCTTTAAAAACTGATTGTATCTATGAATGAATCCTTAACTTCCCATGCTAGTTATTGCTTAATATTCCTATCAATAACAAATAGCAAAGCCAGTTATCTGATCAAAATGAATACCAAATTCATATATAGAATTATATATCTAACTATATATTGATGAAAAACAATTCTATATGTGCAAAAAGGCATCTGCTTTAAAATACAGGTAGTCTTCAACTTACAATCATCTGTTTAGTGACCATTCAAAGTTACAAAAGCACAGAAAAAACAGACATGGCCGTTTTTCACACTTATAACCACTGCAGCATCTCACTGGTCACATGATCAAAATTTGGACATTTGGCAACCGGCACATATTTATGACAACTGCAGTGTCCTGGAGTCAAATGCCAAGCAGAATTCAAATGCTGCCACTTTTGATATAGATCAGATAGATTACTTTTTTCTAATGCTATGAAACAAGTTATTGTTGCACGTCTTTTTGTGTACCTTTTAATATGTTTATGCTACAAATTTGTTAGTTTAAAATGATATAGCAAAGTTATAATCGTTCAATATTCTAACTTCGTAATCCATAAATATATTTGTTAAGAATCGTTATTTCAGGGATTTAAATTGGACCCTTCATATTTACAAAATCACTGGTTCAAATTAATCTAGCTTATTTGCTTGGTCCTTCTGCCCTTGTCCAGTTTAAAATATGGTCATTACTATGTGCTAACTAAAAGTGAGGCAGCTGTAATCACATAGCAGCATAACTCCAAGACTGTATTAGCTACACCCAGTTCAGCATTCTCCATGAAACTTCCTTTGAGAAAAGATAAAACAATGCTACTAGCAAAGTGTTCCTTGCTTCACACATGTTCAGAAGGACATCATTTTTTCTCTTACCTGTAATTGGTCTACCTGGAACTTCCTCCTAGCATAAGCATTCAGATAATCTGAGAGTACAGATAGGAAGCGCTTGAGGTCTTTCTGCAAATAATCGTGGGCTATTTGTTCCAGAGGTATGAAAACTGGTATTGAATGGTTTTGAATCTGGAGTGGTTGCTGTATAAGGATGTTTAAATAATAGGAACCTAGGTAGGCTCCTTCAAAGGCAGTGCTGATGCAAAGAGAGACTCCTTGCTCTGTCAGTTTTCCACTTAGGCCTAGAAAAAATGCATTTAAGAACAAAATTTCAAAGCTGGGTTGATGAAGTAATATATCTGTCTGCTGCTATGTAAAATATAAATCCTCACTCAAGTTCAATATGACTCTTGTGACTGTAATACAGAAACATGCAATTTTCCTAACAATATTGTATTTAATTGATTTTAAGGTTTGCCACTGTGTTCTTCAGAGTGATTTTCAACTTCCCAATCTAGTCTACAGTCCTAAGATTCCTTGGGAGTTTCCCATTACCAATGAGATCAGTTCTAATCTGATCTCATTGGTAAGCTTCAATGTAAAATCAATTAGATATTGTCATTTGCTCCTATACATTTGTCTCTTAACAAATGGTTATAAAATTCTCAAAATGATTGGCTATTGTGTGTGTGCACACCTTCAGATCAGTCTTAGTGACAACATGGACATGTCTAAGCAGGTTTCTTGGCAGTAGTTTTGAAAGTGATTTACGATTGTATACAGCTAAATTCTAGAACTGAGATAGAATAGCTGGCCGAAAGTCACCCAACTAGCTTTGTGCCTAAAGCAAGTGCCGAACGCACAACCTCCTGATTTCTAGCCTGGTGTTTGAACCATTACAGGGAACTGGAGACAGTAGCCTAGAACCTTGAATTCATAAGTTCTAAACTAAAGCAAAGGAGAGAAATGCCTAAGATGAACCATATTGTCAGGCCACTGATTAGTCTAAGAACAGAATCTTATCAATATGTGACAAAGGTACCTGTCAGATGAAAAAGTTCTAGCAGACACTTGATATTCTCTATCTTCCACTCTAAGATGGCCTGTTGGCTTGTCGTTGTAGCCTTAGAAACTTGCAAACTTTTTTTCATAAGATCTTTGCCTGAAGTGAACTACAAAAGAACAGGAGAGCTCAATGATTACAACTTGTTAGGTCTATGTTAACCAGAAACATCCATCACTTCTAATAAAAGGAGGTTGTTAAGGAAAATGTTCCTTCCAATATTTGACATACTGTGTGCAGGTAAAAAATGTTCTGTGCAGCTTTTCCCAAGCCAAGTACAAATTCATATATCACAAGGTAAGTCTACAAGCAAATTAATTGTAAATAAATGCTAAATAGGATGACATGTTTTCCTGGTCTAAAAAAGGAGAGTCCCAGTGTAACTTCCATCTGATTAATGTAACCATTGGACAACTTAAAACTAGAAGCTGTTTGCAATATCTGATTTTCCAGAATTTATCACAAGGGAACATTTTTAATTATAACTGGAGAGATATCCAGCAATGGCAATAAAATTTAGCAGCTACAAATGAATTGTGGATTAACAGGCAATGAATTTAGAGAATATAGCATAAAAGCTACACATTATGACACATTGATTCACTTTCTAGCTAATCCAATTTTCACGTAGTGTGCTGTACAACCCAGACCACATGGTTTATTTATGGTTCAATGTACTATGAAAAACAGAAATATAGTTAATTAAGAAAAACACAATTACTGATAGATGATAGCATATTAACATAATAAAAGAATTGCAAGTCAGGTACAGATCCACAATGCCTCAAGAAAGAATGCACTTGTACAAGCAATACCTACATCCACCTCTTTTACAGAAGTGAATTAATATAACTGAATGATCAGACTAGAAATATTTAGAACATTGTGCTCATTTTCTGTGGAGCTTTAGATCATTTAAAAGTTGTTTTGCCTTCTGTTCAAGTTATATAAGTTCATCCTTTTAGACAAAACTTTGTTTAGTAACTTAGCTTCATGATTTACATTCTGCCAGCGCTTAAAACAGAAACCAGCCTATGTTGTCTTTATGTCAACATATAGTTCACACTCACCTGTGATCGACACACATTTAGTTTGGTTTTTAACTCATCTCTATGACGTCTAAGCTCCCGAATCTTCATTTTCATCTTTAATATCTTCTCCTCATGCTCCCTTATTTTCCCTTGATTCAGTGTTACATTGCGGGCAGAAGCCTCCAACTTTTCCAGATGAGATAATGTACCTGCAAAGAATATGTGCAAAGAAAACAAACATTTTAATATAAAAATCATACCCAATCATCTTCACAAGAATAAACCGAAATAAACTGGCCAAGAGTCATTGACTGAAATGGATGGCTATAGAAATTGAATAAACAATAAATTAATGTCGTCAGAAATCTAGCATTTTCAATTACTTCAAGAATTTACTTCTTGAAAATTTTCTAATTCAAGTGTCTATTATTTGTGTGCAGAGGAGTTTGCTAATTATCCAAGAACTACAAGATAATCAGCCAAACCATAAAGAACACAATGGAGAGTTTTGAACATTGTCAATATAACGATCTGAAATGCAAAATCTGTTCCAAGATATATTCTTACAATAACCACCTTATTCTTCACAATACTTAATCTAGTGTGCAATAATGAGGAATATACCTGTATGAGGAAAATCTTGGATCAAATACCTAAATTTAGAGGAAACTCTTCCATATATACATTCTTACTTGTTGATTATAAACAGAGACTCCAAGACATTTCCCAAGGAGGGACTTTTAGTAAGAGTAAAGGTACCATTCCATACCTTGGCTTCAAGCCTACAATAAGCCTAAGAATGGTTCACAGAAGAAAAGTATCCTATCTTTTCAGCTTCCTGCTTTTCACTTCAAATGTTTTCTGGTAAGATTGGGGAACAGAAAATGCTTCTGGAGGAGAGAAACATTCCATATCAAAACCTGACTTGTAAGTTAACTACAGAAAGAATTATCTTTATACTACTACCCTATACATTATGCCTTCAGCTTAATTTCATTATATAGAGGAATGCCCTTGCTGAATAAGCTTTCCAGTCACTGTAGCAGGAAAATAGGAAATACATATCTTTTATGAGCTTTCTTAACAACTTAATTTGGTTCTAGGCCAGGGGTGTCAAACTCAATTTCATTGCGGGCCACTTTGACTTCCCCCCCTCTCCACACAACCCTGCGCCCGTCGGCGCCCCCCACAGCCTATCCAAGTTCGCCACAAACCTTCCAGAGGCCTCGTCCAGTCCCTGCAGCCCACCCGCTGTCTACCTGAGCTCACTGCGGGCCTTCCAGAGGTCTCCCCTGGC
This sequence comes from Pareas carinatus, assembly GCA_032468095.1. Lineage (NCBI taxonomy): Eukaryota > Metazoa > Chordata > Lepidosauria > Squamata > Pareidae > Pareas > Pareas carinatus. Next base: position 85,749 of record JANHFO010002975.1, on the reverse strand, counting down.
CCCCACAGTCTACTCAATCTTGACGTGGGCTGAATTGATGTGGTCCGCGAGCTTTGTGTTTGACATATATGTTCTAGGCCATCCAATATTAGGAATAGAAAGTACTATAACAATCTTCAATGGTACTTCACTGGATGCTCCATAGAGAAAGAGCTTTTGCTGCAATGATGCTCACGTGTGATTTCTTGCTAAAAATGTTAACATGGTAGCTTCCTTGTGCTCTCTCAGGTGACAGGCAAAAATGATCCTCTTCTCAGGAAGTTTTTATAAAATTGATTTAACTGTCTTTCACTGTATCGAATTTATTATATATAATTATGTATATATTATAATGTATATGAAATAAACTATAATGTACGTGTATATATATATAATGTACATGTACATGTACATACACACACACATGTAGGTCTAGGTGTGTTTGAGTCTTCTGTGTAAGATTGAGAATATCTTGGTAACGTTTCGGCAAGGTCTCACTGGCATCTCCAGGCTGGTGCTTTTGGCTTCTTGCTAGCACCAGCCTGAAGATGGCAAGTGAGACCTTGCCGAAACATCGCCAAGATATTCTCAATCTTACATAGAAGACCCAAACACACCTAGATCTACATACCTATCCCCGTGAAAATCTACGAAAACATATATACACTGCTCAAAAAAATAAAGGAAACACCTAAACAACATAATTCAGCTCCAAGTCAACCACACTTCTGTGAAATCAAACTCTCCAGTTAGGTAGCAACACTGACCGACAATGAATTAGATTTTAAATTGGTTTTAAGAATTCGTTATTTTAATATTGCCACTTTATAATATTTGCTTTTAATTTTGTTTTAATTCTATAGATTTTTGTACTGTATTGTTTTATTGTTGGCTGTAAACCACCCTGAGTCCATTGTACGGAAAAGGGTGGTATATAAATTAAATTATTATTATTATTATTTCCACATGCTGTTGTGTAAATGGAATAGACAACGGGTGGGAAGCATGGGCAGGTAGCAAGACATTCCCAATAAAGGAGTGGTTCTGCAGGTGGTGACCACAGACCACTTCTCAGTTCCTATGCTCTCTGGCTGATGGTTTGGTCACTTTTGAATGCTGGTGGTGCTGTCACTCTAGTGGTAGCATGAGACGGAGTCTACAATCCACACAAGTGGCTCAGGTAGTGCAGCTCATCCAGGATGGCACATCAATGCGAGCTGTGGCAAGAAAGTTTGCTGTGTTCGTCAGCGTAGTGTCCAGAGCATGGAGGTGCTACCAGGAGAAAGACCAGTACATCAGTAGACGTGGAGGAGGCCGTAAGAGGGCAACAACCCAGCAGCAAGACCACTATCTCTGCCTTTGTGCAGGGAGGGATAGGAGGAGCACTGTCAGATCCCTGCAAAATGACCCCCAGTGAGCCACAAATGTGCATGTGGCTGCTCAAATGGTCAGAAACAGACTCCATGAGGGTGGCATGCGGGCCCAATGTCCACAGGTAGGGGTTGTGCTTACAGCCCAACACTGTGCAGGACGTTTGGCATTTGCCAGAGAACACCAAAATTGGCAACTTCGCCACTGGTGCCCTGTGTTGTGTGCTGTAGGATGTTGCAGGCAGCAGAATGTTCTCCACGGCATCTCCAGACTCTGTCACATCGGTCACATGTGCTCAGTGTGAACCTGCTTTCATCTGTGAAGAGCACAGGGGAAGGAGAAGGGGATGGCAGAGAATCAGATGGCTGGATGGTGTCACTGATGCAACAGGCATGAGTTGGGCAGACTGCGGGAGGCTGTGAAAGACAGAGAGGCCTGGCGGGCAATGGTCCATGGGATCGCAAAGAGTTGGACATGACTTAGTGACTGAACAACAATAACGGAAACAGAGTAGTTACCTGCACATTACTGCCTGTTAACTTACCATTTGGAAAGGAAATGGCAATTTCGCCCATTTTTGCTTTCAATTCCAAAAAACAAAAACAAAGCCAAAACAAAAAAACAAAACCCCCACAAGATCTTCTTCTCTGGTTCTAGAAGGGGGACAGCTTTCTCAGGTTCCTGTAGAATTTTAACACAGAAATAATGGCTTAATAAATGTCAATTCTGGAACAGAATTAATCATGTTGGGGGGGGGGAATCCATGGTTTAAACAGCTTTACTCCTAGCTCAGTAGGTGCCTAGTTTTTTTTTAAACATCAACCCCACTTGTATAACCACATAAGCCAATTTCCCCGCTGCCATCCTATAATACACTGCATTATAATCCCCATCGGAAGAAGGAATGGTTGAGAATAGAAGCCAGGATGGTGCAGGGCTTTAAAGCGGCACTGCAGGCTATCTCTGCTGACTGCCATCTGCCATTAGCCATCAAAAGTTCAGCAGTTCGATTCTCACTGGTCGACTCAGCCTTCCATCCTTTCGAGGTCGGTAAAATGAGGACCCAGACTGCAGAGGGCAAGAGGCTGATTTCTGTAAACCGCTTAGGGAGTGCTGTAAAGCACTGTGAAGCGGTATATAAATCTAAATAATAAATAAATAAATAAATAAATGGCAATTAGAGTTCAGTTCAGAAGTCAAAACGTTCCGAAGCCCCGTCTGGCTGTCCCTCATTATATTTTATACTCGTTTAAATTCCTAGTCTTAAGCACTTCGTGTGAGGAAGAGGCAGCAGACGGAGACCCTGGGCGACTCCCTTTTAAGAATTGAGAAAGGGCAGCTGACCTCCGAAACCAGGGATTGTTTTTGGAACGAGCAAACGTATGCTCTTCCCACCATCAGAATAGAATTTAAACAATTTAGAAAATAATAAAATGACAGAGTGGGAAGGGACCTTGGAGGTCTTCTAGTCTAACCCTCCGCTCAGGCAGGAAGCCCTACACCCTTTCAGACAAATGGTTGTCCATTCTCTTCTTAAAAACGTCCAATGTTGGAGCATTCACAACTTCTGGGGGCAAGCTGTTCCACTGATTAATTGTTCTAATTGTCGGGAATTTTCTCCTTATAGCTCTAGGTTCGCGACACCTGGTTTTTTAGTCCTATGTCTTCTTTTGACGCTGCTGAGGCGACCGGACTGGGCACCCAGAGGTTTTATCTGCCCCTCACGGGCGAGAAATTCAGGAGGCAGGCCGGAGCCCCAAGTCGGGAGGAAAAGGGACTCTTGAGTCACCTGCGGGCAACGGCAGCCGTCGAGTGGCTCAATCTCCCTGTAGACTTACCTGGCGGGCCTACTATATCTCACTACGATCGCTTCGGCTATTGACCGGGGGCCCGCCTCAAAATGGATTCAAAACTCCCGCCGCCCATCAATGACACGCCGCCCTCGGAAGTTGGTTATCCGCACGCCGGGCGGAGACTTTTCCTTCCTCCCGAAATGACTCGCGAGTGAGTCTCATCGTCAGGCTCTTTTACCTCAGCGGGCGTTTTTCCCCCATTCCGTACAGCAAGATGGCGAAGCCCCACTCCTCCAATTATCCTCTTGTACGGAAAACGGCTTAACCTTTTCCCAGAGTTCCTGAAGGAATCACCTCATTTCCGGTTTGAGGATGGCGGCGGCGCGCTCCTTGGTGCAATACGTGGTGCTGAGGGGCGACTTGCTGCGCGAGCCTTTCTCGTGGCCGTTGGGGGCCTTGGTGGCTCAGGCCTGCCACGCGGCCTTGGCCGTGGTTCATGCGTACTACGAGCATCCAGACACCGCGGCTTATTTAGCCCAGGATGGCAGCATGAGGACCGTGGTGCTGGAGGTGAGCACTTCCTGGCAATGTTTCTCAACCTTGGCAAGTTGAAGAGGGGGGGGGGGTAGGCTTCAACTCCCAGAATCCCGCAGCCAGCTTTTGTTGACTGAGGAATTCTGGGAGTTGAAGTTCACCCCGCTTCAACTTGCCAACGCTGACCTAACCGACGGGACGACGCCTTTTGGGTGGGGCTTTGCTGATTGACAGGCACGCAGAACTGGGGTCTTTGGAAAGACCTTTCATTAGAATTAAAATCCACAGACCAGCCTTGCAAAACGGGTGATACCCATGTTGCTGAGCTACGTGGCTGCATGAACCTGCGAATCTGAAACCAAGCTATTTAAAAGGTTTTAGGTGCGTGATGCTGATTTCTCCAAAACTTAGGTTTCCTCCAAACTGATGCTCCCTTTATTTGTTATTGCTTCCCCCCCCCATTTTCAACTGGTTGAGAAGGGAAGGCCCTACGTTAGTCTTGAAAGTGCCATGAGGCCCATTGCTTGTTTTAAGTAGGCATAAAGGGGTGCTGCTCCTTTGAAGAGTGATTACAGTACTTGAAAGGGTCTCTGCTGATTCAAACCATTGATCTAGATTTACTAGAATGGGCTTTAACCTTAAATTGGAGTAGCTGGAGCATAAATGGAAATGAAATCCGATTATTGAATAAATACATAGATTTCTGGCCATGATGTTTTGGAATCTAACAGTTTTGGAATTCAGCAGATTTTTCCCTCTTTTCTGTAAAAATTACTTTGTGAATTGGGGGATTCGAATTGGCAAAGCTGCATACAGGAGATTGAACTGGACGTTTTGGATCTAAACCTTTGCATTGTAGCATTGATTTTATCCAGTGGTGGAGGAAACAAATGGATAGATAAAATCTGTGTGATGCTACCTTTAATGCAGTGACCCCCAACCTTTTCGGCACCAGGGACCGGTTCCATGGAGAAAAGTTTTTTTCATGGACCGGAGGAGGCATGGTTTTGCCTGCTACCTGCACATGTGAATGGAACTTGGCTTGTTTGCATAGCCCGTTGCTGGCATGTTGCGGACCGGTGCTAGTTCACGGAATAGGGATTGTGGATACCTGCTTTAATGCATATTCTGCTTCAAGAGCTCCTCACTGAAGGATGGATCTATGTATATGTATTTGTATACGTATTCATATATAGAATGTATGTATGTAAATATAGGTCCAGGTATGTTTGGGTCTTTTCCCGTGTAGAGTGGAAAGTCTCT
>JANHFO010002975.1:63830-78220 GCA_032468095.1 Pareas carinatus | reverse complement strand
GCACTGGCTAAGGAATTCTGGGAGTTGAAGTCCACAAGCCTGAAAGGGGCCACGGTTGGAGACCTCTGGTCTAGACTAACCATGCCCAATTCCTGCAGCCATTTTTCATATACTTTAGTCTCCAGTTTTTTAAAAAAATGATCTTAAATTGCTCTTTGCACTTTTTTCAAAGTCTCAACATCTTTTTTGTAATGTGACCAAAACTGGATGCAGTGTTTCAGGTGTGGTCTTACTGAAGCTTTATAAAGTGGTACTAATACTTCACATAATTTTGATTCTATGCCTCTGTTTATACAACCAAGGATTGTTGCTACTTTTGATATATATATTTTTTTGATCTTTCAATTTCCTGATATCCTGTCCAAGTAATAACTAGACCTAATCTTGCTTGGCATTTTAAAGATCAGTCAAGATTTGGCTAAGTGCTGTAAAGTGCTACATTATTGAGGCATGTTCAGTAGAATGAATGTATTTAATCTTTTAATATTTCATCTTGATGCCGTTTGATTTCTGTAAAACGAAACCTTTGCACGATTAGAGTCACAAGTGAGCATGCTGGGCTTTGGTATTTTTAGTTCATGTCTGAACAGTGAACATTCTTTCTCCCAGTTTTTATTTTTTAAATCCACATGGGTAAAACTAAGAGGAAGTCGGAACTTTAGAACATCACCCTCCAGGGCAGATCTGTGCATCTTACAGATGCCTTGAACTATTGTTAGTCATCTGTTGAGCAAGTTCTCTTTTATTATCAGCCCCTTCTTCTCATGATGCTGTGTCTCTTCCAGACTGTCAAAAATGTTAAGTCCACGCCCTTTTTCCCAAGCAATAATTCGACATCAGCCATTAGGTTTGTCTCTTTTGTGTTTTAAACTCTTGCAAATTCATTTAACAAAAGCTACACAGTTTTATTTTCACACATCAACAAAATTTCAGAAAGAGAAAAGAAAGAAATTCCCCACCCCTTCCAAAAGCAACGCTATTTAAGAGCAACCCCCAACTAAAAAGAGAAAGAAACCAATTTATACAAGAAGTCTGAGCTATTTACATTAAAAGGCTTGACGAGGGGAGTATTAACTTGTCTCCCATTCCACAGAGAAGCGCCTTTTTATTATAATCATAATTCATATTATTTTAAATAGTTTTTAAGCTACCTTGGCTGTTAAACAGAATCAAAAGAAGTGCTGACTGCTCAATTTGAATCACTTTTTTTTGTAAAAAAAAATCTACAATAGTGGCCAGAACTACAACTTCTGCTGCACTTCCTCCGTTTAATTTTTGACAAGAATGGTCCGTGGCCCAGCGTCTCCCTTACAAATCCCATGGAAAGGGATGGAATGCACTTGGTGCATTGTTTTCGGAGCCACTGCCTCCTCTCCCCTTAAAAATAATTGCAATTATCCCCCAAATGGATTTACATGTTTTATTTTCAACAATTATATTAGTTTTCATAGGAACTCCCACTCAATCTGTTCATATACTACAAAGGCCTCTTTGTCACTAAGGAGGCTATTTACCAGCATAAAACATGAAAAAAACAGTGGGGCAAAATATTATTATTCATATTAATATTATTAATATTATTTTTTTTATTTAAAACTGACAAACTCACAATTGCTAAGAAAAGCTGACTGCACAAACGAATTGGGGGGCAAGCAGTGAGCGAGGGCGTACATGTTTAAGAACAGCTAAGGAACATCCCTTCCCAAAGAAGAGATGAGCGTGCACAATTATTTGCCCATTCCTGCTTTACTGAAGATGCAAATCAGTGACAGATCCAGCTGAAACTGAGACTTCAACCCCTTCTCCTCCTCCTCCTCGTCCACCTCACAGCAACATGCCTTCCATTTTTGCTCTCTCACCCCCACTGGTAATGTCCTTCTGGGAAAAGAAGCCAGCAACTGATTATAAAAATAAGGATAATCTGTAAAATTTGGCTCAATGGTTCTGTCTTGTCACTTTGCTGAAATCCATCATTATTTTAAAAAACCAAAAGGGGAGGAGGGATTTTTTTTTGTCCTGCTCCATATACTACAAGAGCTGAAGAATGGCTGCAAGTTTTTGAGATACCAAAAATCTCAGAAAAATATATAATATACATATATATTTATATATATATATATTTATATATCTGTAGGTCATTATTTAAATTTCACATTCCTTTGAAAAGCGGGTTATTCAGTCAGTAGCTGCTGAAGAAGACTTTTCTGCTGGGCTTGTGGGGTCTGAGAGGCTGTGCTGCCTTTCTGGGGATCCACGGAGCCAGGCTGGTTCAGGTAAGGGTCTCCGCCCACCAAGTTGACCGTACACTGCACATCAGCAAACACCTGGACCTGCTGGACCTGCCAAAACACAAGAGAGGCTGTTAGCCATGCGTGGGAAAAGGCCCCCGGGCAGACGGATTGGGAACTACGGTGAAGTGGAAACTCACTAGAGAATTCCTCTAGCCTGTAGTCACCACAGAGAAGGGCTCTTCTGTCTTCTTGCCCTACAAAAAGAAAACCGCTGCACTCATTTGGATCAGAGCTAGGTAAAAGTTCACATCTTCTTGCATTCAAGACAAGATGGGCTGCCCTGGAGGTTCCAAGGTTGTTGTGGGGGAGTGGGCATGGAGGGAAGAGGAGGGTAACGTGTGGTGGCCTTTTCTTCAAGGCTGAGTTTGGTCTCGTGCAGTGGTGGTGAACCTTTCAGAGACCACGTGCCTGGATGAGTTGCGGCTAATGAATCACAGCTCGTGATGTCATTGCCCGGCGCTGCTACTCCTTTCTGAGCATGTGCATGGCCCTGTGACATCATCACCTGGTGCCGCTACTCCTTTCTGAGCATGTGCATGGCCCTGAGATGTCATCCCCTGGCTCCGCTACTCCTTTCTGAGCATGCTCAGCGCTGAGGCAATGCTGGGGCGACTTGGCTCATGTGCCAACAGAGAGGGCTCTGCATGCTCACTGTGGCACACGTGCCATAGGTTTGCCACCACTGGTCTAGTGGATAAGATTATTCAAGTCCTGCCTTAGGCATGAAAGCCGGCTGGGTGGCTTTGGGCCAGATACTTTCGTTTATTCCAATTCATTTCATGTGGTTGCGGGGAAAATAGGAGGAGGAAAGAGTATTAGATATGTTTGCCACTTTGAGTTATTTATAAAAAAATAATAAAGGCAGGATAAAACATCTAAAAAAATAGTCAAAGCTGCAGAAAGATAATGAATGCATGCGTGCATGCAGAGCTCAGAAACTGGCAACCAATATTAGGAATCCTGAATAGTATGGAGAAATAATGCCAAGACATACGGTAGTAGCTGGTAATATAGAAGAATGCATGAAATTAAAGGAAATGGACTTAGTGTGCTGCAACATCTACAAATAAAATTTCATTGTTATTTAAATCATCTGTAAGCAAGCTCTTTAGACGTGTAAATTATGCAAGTCCTGGAAACTGTATACATGAGTATAAACATATTCTTAGCATGCGTTTAGCAGAGAGTACAAAATGTTTCAATTAAAGTACCTTAGTAAGACCTGAAAAATAGGCCAATATATTTATATTCAGAGTAATCTACCTAATAGGCCCATACCCGGAACTTAGTTCAGATAGCAAGAAGAATATTTATCACAAAGCTTGCCTATATACACAAACACATGCAAATTTGTTTCCAGAGGCTATCTATTTAGCAACTTCCCTGTGAAAAAGCCTGCAAATATTGATTGTCTCCAAAATAAACCTAATTTCTAAATAGATGCTTTAACTATTGAATTTTTTATTGCAAACCACTTCAAGAAATTAAATAGGAAGCAGTTTGCATACATTTCAGGAAAATCAGTGTACACATTGCCTCAATGTATGCATGTCATTTCTGTTCCAAAGTCAGTGTGAACATCCACATTGTTGAAATTCTGTTTTCACTGCAAGAAAATATTAAGGGCTAAAAACTAAAACCTATTTTAAAAACAAGCATTTCCAGCTAGAGCTAAACACAAACCATCTGCTTGAAATACAATCTACCCATCAAATTGGAGCTGGCCAAGAGGGCACCCTGGAATGACCTCCCCAGGATGTTAGGAAGTTGGATGTTAGATGCAGGTCTTCTTGGCTGCAGCCAATCCTTTATGGAATGGCTTGTAAAATAAATCCATTCTGGATTTTATGATGTTATGATTTGTGGGATTACTGTGTTTCACTGTATTGTCTTCCTCCCAAGGGCATTGAAAAGTTTCTTGGTGTTTAATGAAAAAAATCTCCCCAACTGGTGCTTTCTAGATGTTCTGAATTCCCATCACTGTTAACAGCATGCCATTTGGATAGAGCACCAAGTCAGGAATTATTATTTTTAAACAGTACTGATAAAAGTAGCACAAAGCTCATCAGAGGGGGATCCAACCTAGAAATAAGGAGGAATTTTCTGACAGCAAGAATGATTAATCAATGGAACAGCTCTCCTCTCAGAATTATGGGTACTCCATTGCTGAAGGTTTTCAAGAAAACATTGGTCAACCATTTGTCTGGAATAGCATAAGAACTCCTGCCTTGGGCAGGGAGTCGGGCTAGAAGACCTCCCAGGTCCTCTCCAGCCCTAAGATTCTATGATTCTAAGTACTTCTCAGTTTATAGATGTGCCTGAATATGAAGCCTGCGTAGTTTGGAATATTGCTAGTGTGAATTCTCTAATCTCAATCCTGGCCATAAATCTCACAGACCAATATGTTTATGCAACTATTATTCTTCATAGGTTGAGACTCTGGGGAAGAATTGTCCGGCAAAGCAAGTTAAACAAACAAAAAAACCTTTGAGATCATCCATAAAAGTATCAAACAGATAAATGAAGGAGTTATTATAGTTGTTGTAGTTATCACATGTCATTACACTTTGATACATTTGCTACAGATGGGTTTAGACAGCACTGATTCTTTGTATAAAGAATAATCAGGTAATATAATAAACATCAAGATTCAAATTTACCATTTTCCATCCATTATTGAAATATAGAACAGTTTCATGGGCTCAGAAGTAGTATTTCTAATCTGAAAGTGGGTCTTTGCTTTTCTTAGACTTCAGTGAAGAATCTCCATGTGTTTGGAACAGTGATATGCTAAGGTTTTGATTAGATTCATATAATGTGCTATATACCAAAATCAAATTAACCTTATTATGTTACAATTGATGTGTAAACCCAAAACACTGATTATAAAATAGCATGTTTGTATGTATTGGGAAAATGAGACTATGTCATTTGTTGTGCAATCTGTGCATGTTTCTGCTATTTAATTCTAGATAAAATGAAGAAACAGATCTTTAAATATTGAATTCTTGAAAGGACTTCAAATTGCATGTAATAAAACTAGTACCTTAATGGATGCTTCAGACCGTCATGATGAAGGACTAATTTGCTCAGCAGATTGTGTTGAATCTTGCTAGGTCATAAAGGTATCTGATTACCATTGCTTAAACCAGCTTTTTCCAACCTGGTGTCATATTTTCTAATTAGAATTTCTAAGCAATAGGGAGCTATCAAGCTGAGAAAGGCTGGCTTACATTGTTTTTAAGCCACAAAAGAACTCTGAAAAATCCTTCTGTGAAAAAATTCCACTCATAAGAAAAGGCAGTTGGTCAAATCAATTCCATGAAAAAATATTTTTTAAATATTTGGATTAGTAATTCATTTAAATTATGAAGGCAAGGACTGGATTTAAAATAGCCAATTCAAATTAGAGTATGACCTAATAAATTAGCATCCAAAGCGCTGATAAAGCTTTTGTGGAAGTGCCGAAGTGTTGTAAATTGGGATTCATGATAGACTAGTTGAAGGCTAATAAACGGAAACTCAATCTTGGCAAAATGGAACATTGTTGATCAATAGAAAGTCTACCTTGGAAATTGGGATGTGTTTCCCTCCTGCATTAAGTAACAGTTTACAACCTGAAGATGCTACCTGTCATTTTGATTATGCTTATGGTGATTTTTAAAATAGAATTCTCATAGATCTTTACATATTATTTTGATTACTGCATAATGTTGTTTGTTATGATCACCCTTGAAAACAGTAGGAAATTGCACTTAATGGAAAATGGCAGCAGGATTACTAATGGAGTTTGGGCATATGGATCTAATTCCAGTGTTCAATAGCAAGCAGTAGTGACTTCCAAGTTTCTGATCTTTAAAGTTTTCCTTGTAACCAAGTTCCCCTGCTCAGATGTTAAGATCGTCACCAGAGACTGTTCCTCCTTGCCTAAGATTATAACTTTCTGTGTTATCTCCAGAATGCTCACTCCTCAGATAGATTGATTTAAGCGGTAATTGTATTTTGAGTTCAGGATGAAAATTTTTAAAAAAATTTTTTAGAGAGTCATAAAAGAGAATTTTAGGTGGCATTGCTCTTCTAGCCATTCAGTTTTTATCATTTATCACATTTGCTATTACTGATAAGAATTATTGATTCTAGTGACCTTATAGGAACTGGTGATATGCCTGACTCAAGAGTACAGATTCAGTTTTAGCTGTTGCCACTTATAGGTTTTCTGGTATCACTTGTTCTACTGGGAACAATTCTCATGTCCTGATATAAGTCAAATTTATAGCCAAGACATGGGGGTTTGTGTTTGTATTCTTGAGATTTAGAAAGGGCATGTCTGATTTTTGCAAAACAGGAACGAGAAATTCACTGGTTACAAAAAATAGCCATAGCACTTGGACTTATATACCACTTCATAGTACTTTGCAGCACTCTCTAAGTGGTTTACAGAGTCAGCATATTTCTCCCAACAATCTGGATCCTCATTTTACCAACCTCAGGAGGATGGAAGGTCGAGTCCACCTTAGGCTGATCAGGATCAAATCCCTGGCAGTGGAATGCAAGACTGCATTCTAACCACTGCACCATCACAGTTCATAAAAAATATTAAAAATAAAATCAGTGTACATAGAGCAGCTCTGAAGCCATACAGTAGGACAAGGTGCAAAGGAATAAGCACCTGAAAAATCAGAAGTATCTTACACGGTAGGCTTATGGTTTGCAAAATCATCTGTCCCAGATATTTTCACTCAACATTAAATAAAAATAAACAAACTGCCTGCCAGTGTGCCACAGTGCAAATTCCAGGATGTGTAAAGGATGCCAATTTCAAATCAATGCAATTCCAAGCCAGACAGTCTTTGGGAAGCTTTCTGGAACTGAACTGGCTCTGTTGTTTGTGGTCAGAATCCTATTGTGCCTGTAAGCCGCCCTGAGTCCTTCGGGAGAAGGGCGGGGTAGAAGTAAAATAAATAATAATAATACTGCCTCTCTGAGAATATTCTCAGAGGCAGTACAAGGCAACCCTTTTAAATTTTCCCCAACAGAGTTCTGCCTTAGGAATGTCTTACTGACCTGTGCTCCATCTGCTTCTGTTTTCAAAAGATCAGAGGAAAGTTGGTTGCAATAAAGGCCGGTGGGTCTGAGAGCTGGGTCATTTACCTGAAAACAACACCAACAAAACAACAAGTCATCAGCACAAGATGAGAAATTAGAAACTGTTTGATAGCCTTGTCACAGGGGAAAGGAGATAAATTAAAAGTCAAAACCAAAGGGAGCTACAGGCATCATCTCAGGTGACCAATTTCCTGCAAACATCTGTCTTTCCTGGCTTGTGGGAAAACTTTCCATCTGGTGTCTGGACAGAAAAGAGAAGTTTTCGCAATGCTTGATAACTCAATGAAAAAGATACTCCTTGATCAGTCTTGTTCCGATTGGTTCCTGTTTTAAATACCACCAACTCCTCTTTCTCATATATTTATTATGGTGATTTTATACCCCTTCAAACTGGTCAAAATAGTGAAACAGTAGCACGGAAACAGCTTGGAGGTCTTTAGAGCAACAGAATCAGAGGGCTCGAGGGAACCTTAGAGGTCTTCTAGTTCAACCCCCTTTCCAAAGCAGAAATCCTTTGTTTTCAAAAGCATTTTGGCCCATTTAATTATTTTTATTAAATTCATATGCTGCCCATGTCACTCTTGAAGTGATTTCGAGCACTTAAACAACCCAATGGGAGTTAAACAACTTAAGCATTCCTCCTTGCTGTTTACACACATGTGCTGAGGTTGAAAGAGGAGCACACTGAGCAAATCTGATGGGCAGACTCTGCTTTACAAGCCTGACAAAGACCAAGAGCACCTTAAATCTTCAAATATGAATTCTGAATTCCTAATGTATAAACTAAGGTTTTTTTTTAACCCTCAGCTTAGATTTAAGATATGCTATTAAGCAAAAGCTGCAAAACCTTAGAACATGAAACATTCAGGTCATGTCATCTTGAGATCTACTACATTCTTCGGCAGAACTGGATTTGCTATCTTGAACATCCAAAAACTCTAGAGTTATGAACAGGAGGCAGCAATGGGTAGAGAGTACAGGGGTCAGATTTCCAAGGCTAAAAACCAGGATGGGCTAATTTAGACATATTTACACATTTATTAAAGTTAATCCATAACCCCAAGTACTTATGTAGCTGCAATTAGATTAGTTTACTTAATCTGGCCTTAGCATCCAGATGGCTACTAAATGATAGCAAAAAGATAAAACTCTTCCTCTGCTCCCACCTAAGAGTTACCTGAATTCTTGCAACTGAGATATGTAGGTGCAGTGAGCAGTAAAGGTGGACATTGCTTCCCATCCTGAGACTTACTTATTTATATATAGCACACCTTTATTATTTGTACTAATAACTCAAAGGCGGTGAACATACCGAATGTTCCTTCCTCCTCCTATTTTCCCTACAACAGTCCTGTGAGGTGGGTTGAACTGAGAGTGTGTGACTGGCCAAAGTCCTCCAACTAGCTTTCATAGTTAAAGTGGGATTTGAACTCATCATTTCCTGGTTTCTAGCCTAGTGCCTTAACCACTAGACCAAACTGGCTTCTCCACAAGTACGCAAGAAGCTTGTTGCTACTCCCAGAACTTGAGCCTGTTGCTGCTTGTGACTTTCTGGAGACCAGGAGTTCCCTGATTTTAGGAGGTGTGCCCACCATTTAAAATGTCTCCTCCCCCAAGGGGACATCTGGTCACACTAACAGAGAAGAGAGTCTGATATTTCCTCTGGCTTTCTAATCCTCTCCAGTCTCCAGAAGTTTTCACCCTTTCTGTGGAAGAGGAAAAATATCTTTTCTGCCCTGCAGAGCGCACCCTCCCCATGTTGCTTTGCAGCTATTTGTCAGTTTATCCCAGACTTCTAATTTACGAGAGTTCATAGGCTTGACTCTGTGATAGTCACTGTTTGCTGGGGACGGAGGGGTTTCCCCACTGAAAATAGAGTTCTGACCTTCAAGCAAACCAAATGTAAGTACTTTAGTGTGATACTCATGTTCTTTATATAGAGAGAAAAATATCAATAACGGAATAACAGGGATTGAAGGCATCTTGGAGGTCTTCAGATCCAACACTCGGCTTGAGCAGGAGACCCTGTACCATTCCAGTCTCTTCTTAAAAGCTTCCAGTGATGAAGCACCCACAGCCTCTGAAGGCAAGCGGTTCCATTGGTTAATTGTTCTCACTGTTAGGAAATGTTGCCTTGGTTCTAGATTGCTTCTCTCCTTGATTAGATTCTGTCCATCGTTTCCTGCCTTCTGGTGCTTTGGAAAGTAGGCTGACCCCCTCTTCTTTGTGGCAGTCCCTCAAATATTGGAACACTGCTATCATGTCACCCTTTGTTCTTCTTTTCACTAGACTAGACAAACCCAATTCCTGCAGCCGATCTTCATAGGTTTTAGCCTCCAGCCTTATAATCATTTTTGTTGCGCTTTTCTGCACTCTTTCCAGAGTCTCTACATCTTTTTTTATAATATGGTAACCAAAACTGGCGCAGTATTCTAAGCGTAGTCTTAACTAAGGCTTAACATTTTGAGACAACTCTTTGGATAAGTCCACAGGAGAGGAAGGGAGATACATCTGGATACACTGACCTGCTCAGAACATAGCTGGTTCATGCCAGGCATCTGTAATGAGTTCATTGGCATTTGGCCAGCCATTGGGTTCATATTCTGGGCATTGGCATTTCCCCCGGCCATGGAGACTGTGATGCTCATGTTGTTGTACATTCCCTGCTGAGCTGAGGGAGGCTGAGTCTGCCCAGCTTGGCCGTATACACTGCATTTGAAAGAATGAGGAACAGGAATTACAAATGGGGATGGGCTTCATTTGAAACTAGCTCAAATTCAAAAACATGTTAACATGTACAGCAGACAAATTACACTCCCATATCATTCTAATTCCTTCTGTATCAGTTCACAAGAGCAAAACTAGATGGTCCAGCCAAAGCAAACTTGCTATGATCGATCTGAAATGATAATTTAAAGTGCTTTCCTCTCTTGCATTAATAATAAAATTTTAAATAGAAGAAAGGAAAAAAGGAGACAGGAAAATCGTTTGTGAATTATGTGATGCCACGTAGAAAATGTAAATGACAGTAAACTGACTGGTCCAGCCTAAAAATATTTGGAGGAATACCAGGGAACCAATAATAAAGTGGATCACAGTATAGCTGATTACAGGATTCAAGGACTGTCAACCCTGTGCAATGAGGAATGGAGCATGAAGATAGTTGATCACCTCCATCATCCTCACTGCAAACTCTAAGTTGTCTAACTATTGACCAGGCAGGAGGTGTCTGGTCAAAAAAACCTCTGCTAAGAGCCGGTATTCAAAGATTAAATTATGGAGCATCTGTTTTTGAGAATTAGACTTACCTGCTGTTCCCCATGGTTCCTTGCTGCCAGGTCTTCATATCAGGGGACTGATACCCAGGCGTGGGTGGGGCAGACTGCATCATGGGACTCTGAGATGGAGGGATCTGAGGGGACATCAAGGGACTACTAGGGCTGAGTGATGGGGCAAAAGCCGCTTCACCTTGCTGACCCATTCCTGAAATGAAAACAATGACAACAACAAAAGGTAACGAGATTAATTCACAGGGTGATGGCAACCACAATATTTTATGATATAAACTTGATTTATTTAAATCAGTACTGGATTAAAAATGGAGCTTGATACACAAGTAGCTATGAAGAAACAAGAGCTTGAGAGATGCAAGCAATTTGGAGTGGGCTGGCGATGGTGAAGGTATTCATTTAAATCACTATACAACTTTTCAGACGAAGAGCTGTATTTTGGCTTTTGAGAGAACTGACAGCTTTAATTAAATGTAATTAATTAAATAGGCTTTCATGTAAACCAAATTAAATACAATTCATAAGATTATTTTCTTTCTCATGTCCCATTTAAGATAATATTCTGCAGTTTTTGGAGTGGCTACGGGAACCACACACAAGGATTTGGGGATCTATATGCAGCTTCAAGTTATACATCTCCTTTTCAGAATTCAGTATCTCTTCTCATCTAATCAGGTACTGCAGGACTATCAAGTATGACACACACCCTAAATACGTTTCACTAAAGATTACAGGAATGAGCAGGAACCATTGTGCCTCTCTTTTAAGTCATTTTTAATTTTCTGGACAATCTCTTCTATGTCTAACCAGAAACTTCTGAAGATGTCAGAATCCTCACATTCTGAAGTTGTGTCCACTGACTGAAGTATCACTTTCTCCCCCATTTATCAAGTCCCAAAGGAGCAAAATTCCCTTAAAAGATACAGACTGAGACACACCTGATCCGGAATACTGGAATATGTTCTGTTGCATCTGTGGGTTCATATTGGAGCCAAACTGTCCTCCAACGCTTCCCATCATCCCCCTGTTCACCATGTTGCTACGATTGGCCAATGCCACTTCGGGGTTTGGCGCCAGCTGCGAGAAAGGGCTGGTGGAGGTAGGGGGGTTTCCAGGATTCGTACCATAGTTGGGGGGGAAAGGGAATTGCTGTGGGGGACCCTGGGGAAGGCGCCCAGCTGCCAGCTGCACCGGAACCCCAGCTGAGGGAGGAAGATTGTTCCCAAAGCTTTGCTGTTGTCTCATCAGGATAGCTCTCTGCTGCATGAGTTGCCTCTGTCGGTGCTGCTGGCTGTAAAGTTCACGGTGACGCTGAGCCAACATCTGGGCATTCAGAGGGGGCTGAGGAGGAAGAAAACACAACCATGATGGTGGTATTCAGATGAAAAGCCAGACAACCTCCTCAAAAGATTAGGCATACCAAGTGTTTTTATGAGGGAACTTTCACAAAGCTCTTTATTCTCATTATTTACATTCCTCAATACTCTGTTTTCCACCATTTCTCACAGTTCTTTATGCAAAATTGCAGAGGAAGGGGAACCAACAGTAGCAATATAGTATACATTACCTTATTTGTACAAGCAAAAAAAAGCTACATTACTGATAAAACATTAATATGAATATATCCTTGCTTTAGGAACTGATGCTTGCACAGAATAATCAAAACAGCTCAACCAAGTGAGTCAAACAACAGATGTATAAATATTCATCCATGGCTATTTTTGTTATTCACAATCACTTACTCATTCGTGCACTGCTTAAAACCATTTCATTGCCTGAATTTTGCCATAACAGAATAGCAATGGTGCTTAAACAGCATGATTAAATGGAGGTTCAAGGTATGGAGATAAATGTAACTGTGTGCAGGACATGGAATATGGGAACTGTGATTGCTATTATGCTTGCTCTAGGACACTTATGAAAAACCTACTTTATCATATCATTAGGCTCATTCTGAGCATGGGATTTTATCATTTAACTATGTATCCATGGAGTTTTATTAATGTATTATAGAACTCATCAACTCCTAAGGCAGTTTGGAAAATACAAGCCAATAATATCTGGAAACATAGCAAGAATGACCCAATCAACTCCTTTCATTACTTAGCCTCCTCTGGTAAAGACAAAAGAAAATGAATAATTATCTGCTGGTTTAAAATATGAAATCCTTGACCCAAGGACGGAGTTCTCTTTTTCTGGCTATAATCTAAAGAATTCCAAGCAAATATTCCAGCTTTCTGATTTTCAGTGCAGTTGTTAGCTTGTAAAAAAGAGGGAGTGGAGAAGCATCAGCTGTTCCTACTTCTGCTTCTCTAAAAGAACACCTCCTGTTGTTCTCTATCACTAATCTCACTAATTTTTTAATAATCCAATAGCTTATTGCTCTCAAGCCTGTCTCTCCTCCAAACAGCCTGTTTGGAATATCTCTCCAAGTTTCTGATGTAGCCTGGTGCTTTCCATCTACGCCCACAACAGCTATACTGACTGGGGACAAGAGAGCAACCCAGCGCAAAGGATGGGATGGGACTATCAGGCTGCAGAAATTTGTCTCAAACTTTGTTAACAAGGACTCTGGGCTAGGACAGATTGAGGATTCTGTTTTTCAGGAGCAGCCATACAGATTTCCCCCTGATATTAGAATGATAGTGACACCCATTTTTTTTTAAATTTACAAATGAACAATACAACCAGATTTGTATCGCTGTATTTTGAAAAGAATATCAGAGGTGGAAGAAAATAACTCAAATAATCAAGAATCTGGAAAATGTCCTTATGAGGTATTGGGGCTCTTTAGCTAGTAAAAGCAGTAGCTTAAATCGGGGGTCCCCAGCCTCTGGGCCACAGACTGGCACTGGTCCATGGCCTGTTAGGAACTGGGGCACACAGCTGGAGGTGAGCAGTGGATGGGTGAAACTGTGCATGTGTAGGATCTAGATTGTGTGCTTCTCTCCCACCCTCTATTGCATGGATACATTGTCTTCCATGGTGCCAAAAGGTTGGAGACCCCTGACTTAAATGATATAATAGCGACGTAGAAGGTAGAAGTTTTTCTCCCCCCTGCCTCCTGTTATAATTCTAGAATGTGGGATCATTCAACATAGTTGAATCACTGGAGATTCACAAGAGGCAAAATGAAATGCTTCCTTACAGAGTGCATTGATAGAATAAAACAGTATCATTTTCTTCCATAAAATAACCTGAAGATTTTTATTGTGGATGGCAGTATTATGTACATTCATATTGTGGTTATATATGATTTTCAGGACCAAGTGCTGAGAGACACAACATGAACAAAAGACTCCCAGCATTTACCTGAGGTGTCATCTGCTGCTGCATGCCGGCCCGGATGCCGATACCACCTGCAGGATTCCCTGCAAACTGGTTCAGAATAGCCTGCCGATTTTGGTGTATCATCTAACGACAAAGAAGATTCGGTCATTCTACAACCTACACTGCATACCTCACCCATTTCTTTACTCAACAAAACTTGCAATATAAATCAAGGTCAGCTGGCCGTTTGCATAGTTCAAGATTTGGAAACCTACAGCTTTTGTGCTACTACTCATCCAAAGCACCCAGCATCTCATTCCACTGCCCATGCTAACTTTGATAGCTGGGAGTTGTACAGCAGTTAGGAGGAGGAGGAGGAGGAGGAGGAGGAGAAGGAGGAGGAGGAGGAGGAGGAGGAGGAGGAGGAGGAGGA
>JANHFO010002975.1:40582-53036 GCA_032468095.1 Pareas carinatus | reverse complement strand
CCTCTGAGCCATCTATGCTGGCTGAGGAATTCTGGGAGTTGAAGTCCACAAGCCTTAAAGGGACCAAGGTTGGAGACCTCTGTCTAGATCAGTGAAACTCTAGACTAACATGGTCATGGCAGCATTAAGGGCTATTTGCTATAGCTTGACAATAAACAAGCATACTCCTTAAGCTCAAACACCATTTCTCTTTTTCTCAGGCTAGTATGCTCCAGATGCATTGATCTTAAATTGCCACCCTGTCCTGAATGATAGGAATTGTTGTACAACACATTAGAAGGGCACCAGGTCAGCATGGCCTGCAGTGCAAGGCTTGTGACTCTATACAGCCATAGAATACAGAGTAAAGTCAACCTATAAGAGTTTATTTTGTGCTTGAACTAGCTGTGTAGCAGCAATGAAGTATTCGCAAGGGTTGCTTGGCAACTGGAAAATAAAGACATCGCTGGCAACAATCGTAGCATGGCTGATTATGGCTGAAAAAAGGATTGTTCCAGATAGGGAAGCCAAGGGGGCTGACCATCCATACTAGAAATGCAGTTAGCAACAGACCCGAGGGGGTAACAGAACGTTCATTCAAATACAATCAAATTGTATCATTGATGGCCACGTTCCTTTTGCCAATCAGCTCTCCGCCTATAAACAAAAAACACCTTCGGTTTTTTTATTTCGGAAAACTGAAATTTGCTTGTATTTCATGGCACATAGCTGGCTACAAAATATTACCATAACATTCCATATAATAAGAATTATCTTATTTGCTCATTAGAACAACGGTGCATACATGAAATATAATATTTGTGAAAGCCACCAAATGGACAAAATCCAAGCATGAGGACAATGTAGTTCAGCAGTAACAGAAAGCTCCACAATCAACAGTGTCCCTTTTCTCAGACCTCAATCCGCCAAATTAAAATTAACATTAAAAATAATTTAACATTTGTCAGCTTGCTAAATCTTGTGAAATCCAGCATATGAAAGAAGAAATCTCAAAAGATTTCTTGCACAAGATCCGAGACTGCAAATGTTTCATAGGATTTAGGAAATTTGAGGATTGTAGAAACTCTGGGAGGGGTTTTTCTTGTGAGTATCTTGGATTCCTTAGGAGCCATGGTGGCGCAGTGGTTAGAATGCAGTATTGCAGGCCAATTCAGCTCACTGCCAGGAGTTCAATTCTCAGTGGCTCAAGGTTGACTCTGCCTTCCATTCTTCTGAGGTTGGTAAAATGAGGACCGAGATTGCTGGGGGCAATAGGCTGACTCTGTAAACTGCTTAGGGAGGGCTGTAAAGCACTATGAAACGGTATATAAGTGCTATTGCTTAGGGCATTTGCTAGAAACTGTGTATCTTGAAATGCTTGATACATTTTCCTTATGGGACAGATCCACGACTATTATGCTTCACCTACAGGAGCTCAATAGAAAGGTCTTAACTGCATAAGCTGAAAATGGAAAACCAATATCTGTGAGATTCATTAGTACGGCAGTATATTACATAAGCAAAATGAGGGTTTTGAAGATGAATGCTCAAAATGTCATCCTAAATATTATGTATCGCTGCAATATAGATTTTTTGATGTTGAACTTGGATGATGATAGGTTAAGACATTTCTTGATTTTGCAATGAAGATACTTCTTCTACTGACTGTTAAGATGGCTATCTTTCATTCTTGGGTCTTTACTTTGGGTGAAAGACCAACTGAGCAGAACTAATGCTTCTGAGTAGGCTAAGCATGCGATAATTACATTTGTACTTCAATATGCAAAACAATTTTCTTCTCCTAACCATTCAGGTAATCAGCCCAAGAACGCATGACCAGGTACCGCATTTGGGGAGAGAGGGACAACTATGGTCTAATGATTAAGGTACCGAACAAAGACTGGGGAAGTCTTGGTTCATTGGTTCAACTTCCAATCATGGAAGTTGAGCAATTTTGGGCAAATCACTTTCTCTCAGTTCAAATTATACCAGGGAAGGAAAAAGTGCTATGGATGCTCTTGTTCTCCTGGAGGAAAGTTAGGATACAAGTTTAGCAAATATTAGTAATAATAAAGTAGAAGCCAAAAACCTCATGTATCCACATATTTTTCTGCATGATAGGCTAAGTTATTATTTTATAGGCCGACCTGAAAGAGCTATTGGGAAAAGGAATTCTTTTTTTATATGGATAGACCTTCTTCATATCCCACCCTATTCCTCCATGCCTCCACTGTTAGAAATTGAGGTTTATATTTACCATATTAAAAGTACATACCAGTATCCGGTTGAAAAGGACTTGGGCCAGGCACTGCCCCCCTGCCCTGTTCTGATGGCAAGCCGTGATGAGGGCTGCTGCCATTCGTTGCAGGAAAAGGTGCTGTCCGTAGCTGAACTGGCTCCATTGGATCACAGAACTCAAAGGGGGACCGTCCAGCTTGCATTCCCTGGCCACCATTAACAGCTAGAACAGAAAAGGTTCAGTTCAGAGAGCAGCACAGGACTGCTTTAGTCTTCCCTGCTTTCGGTCAACCAAAGATGATGCTACCAACAGTGGCATTGGACAGACAAGATCAAGGTTGTATAAGTTGGTATTAGAGTCACACATGTGTCTCAAATGTTCTGCTTCACTTGATCTTTCCCAAATCCTTTTTCACATAAAGAAAAATGTTAATTAAAAATGTTTTAAAATGTACAGTGCAAAATTGAATAGCTTCTGAAAATGGCCATACTACCAAAAGCTTCTTCTTCATACTATATCTACTGTCTGGAATTCCTATACAAACCATCAGAGGGCTCTCTTCCCCTCTCAACAATTAATAAAAAATCCTTTGCACATTTAATCAAACCCCATAATATTTTCAGTGTTCAGTATGACAAACATCATAATCCAGGGATAGATTTAAACCACAAACTGAACCTAGTGGAGGGAATATTCTAACAGCAGAAATGTAAATTTTTTCACTCAGTTTCTATTCTTTTTTACATTCTCAAATATTATTTAGCTGTTTCAGAAAAGAGATTATGAAAAATTAGTACTGGATAATGTTGATGTTAAAACCTGAATAGTAAAAGTCACCTACCATCAATTGCTAAGAAAGCCTTCCAAATTTCATTTTGTAAAAAGTGTATGAAATACATAAACCCAAATCTCAATTTTTAAAATGTTGCAAAATTTATCAAAGGTTTAATAGAATTCAGTGATTTTCTTATCTAGCTCTAATGGCACAAAAATGTTTCAAACTTCAGTTCTATAACCATGTTTGCAACTATATTCTTGGGATTCAAAAAATTAAACAGATAATTCTCTATTTACAAAGCATTTGCAAACTTGTAAATAATACAGGATGATTCTGTCAGGGAGAAAATATCAGTTAAACCAAAGGTTTGCATATTTCCTACAAATAACAAGAATGTTAATAAGAACAACAATACTTATTGCATTTCACCTTGTATTATTAATTCTTTGGGACTCATATCATCTTAATTATCTAACAAAAAAACCTGTCAAAACAATGAATTCCATTATTAAAAAATGTAGATTTTTTAAATTAGCTTTTAAAAATTGGATTTTTCACAGCTTCACGTGGAGTAAAGTTCTCAGTGCACAGGTTAACAGGCTTGAGCAAGCTGGATGTTACTATATTTGCATCACGAAACTGTCAAAGAAATGACAGCAGAAATGGTTAGTTAAGACAATCAAGAGGCGAAGAGCTTTTTCAAATCACCTGGTAATTTCTGCAATTATAGAAAAGCAAAAACTGCTCTTTGACAGGTGTCTTGTGCCTGAGCAGTATGATTCACAAAAGTTATTTGGAAGCTCCTTTCTCCTAATGCAGCACTCTGCCTTTTCTTCCTACATTTAGCAACAAGTATATCTCAATAAGTGTATCTCAGTAAGTATGAAATCCAGTAAACAGTAAAAATGCTTCCTGTGACAGGTTTTTTTAAAATATATTTTACTGGTTTAGTTATAAGGCACTATAAAATTGGACACTAAGAAGTCACCCACACAAGTTTTTGCTCAATACAGGCTTTCAACATTTCCCTGGCTGCTCGTGGCAAAGTAAGGATCACGTCTAGGTCATCAAGCAATTTAGCAGTACCAAATTTATTTTTTGCTGCCCTCTTGCACTCTCTCCATTCTAAAGAGCATAACTGGTTATTAAAAGCTAGCAGGCCAACTAGCAAAATAGCCTAGTAATATATTGCATGTCCATGAGCTTCATAAACTTACTAAATCATTTTGTTTTATTTGGGTCCTTCAGGTCAGATATGAGTTATGGGGACTACATGGAGAAGTCAATGCAGTTTTCTTGGCAACACTTTCAGAAGTCGTTTACCACTGCCTTCTTCCTATGGCTAAGATGGAATAATTGGTCTAAAGTCACCCAGCTGGTTTCCATGCCTAAGACAGGATTGTAACACAGTCTCCCAGCTTCCAGTCCAATGCCTCTTACCGCTATATTAAACAGGTTTTAAATAATTTTTTCTGCCTTATAACTGGAAGGCCAGCAGTCTTTACCCTCAAGCCAATGAGTACCACATGGACTCAGTTCAACACTAGAACGATGAGCATCCTGGGAAGAGCCACAGCTTGTTATGTTAGCTCTCTAAAAAAAGTAAAAAAACTTGTAGTCCTCAGTGATGATTACGAGGAAGATACGAGCATAATACTTCCATAGCTAATGAGATTAGTAAGCTGTCTCTGAACACTGAAGTTCCAAACTGTCATGATGACCTAACAACACAAATAAACTGTCAGAGTTCTGAAAACTGATCATTAATTTAATCATCTCCTTCTACCCAGAGCATTTGAATGTTAATGATGTGAGGGCCACCATTATTTGTTAAGGTTTTTAAATCTTATTAATTGACAGTTTTCTGAGTATTTATATTTTATGATTTGGCTGCTAATTGCCTTGAGTCTACAGAAATAAGAACCATACAAAAATCTGTACATATAAAACAAAGGAACAAAATACTGAGAATGAAGGAAATCAATTATAGATAATGGAAATATTTCTGAACCCTAGGACTTAAAGATTAAACTTATATTTGATATTTCACAACTGGAGTCTTAAAGAAGAGGAACTATTTAGAAAGTTTTGAGAGATTAAGTGGCTGAGAATTTAGGAAACAGAAGCTTAAAAATGCCAAATATGGGCTAAGCAGTGTCATGGCACACACTCCATGAGAAGTTAATGGATCCTTAATAGCTGGCCAAACTATGGATTAAGCACTTTGACTTGTGTCAACTTAGCGCACATTGACCTGAATTAAAATGTCATCTCAGTTTGGTTGCACTGATTTTTCTGTGGAATATAAGGGCTTCATAAAAAGGAATTCATTTTCTCCTGATATTTTACAACAGGGTTAAGGATGAAGAAGAATTGCTGAGTTGCTTCCATCAAAACAGTACCCATAAAAGAATAACAAAGTAACTTTACATAGGTGCAATGATTTTTCTCACCAAACTATCCACATTATATAGGTAAAGGTAAAGGTTCCCCCCAACACACACGCGTGCTAGTCAAGCCAACTCTAGGGGCGGTGCTCATCTCCATTTCAAAGTCTGTTCGAAGACGTCCCCATGGTCATGTGGCTGGCATGACTAGATGCGACCAAATAAATGTGTGCTTCTCCATTATTATAAGTACATCTTTAAATGAATAACTGCTGTTTCAGCATCTTAATATGACCTGACTTTTAGTCAGTACCTAAAATATCCCAAACACACCATATCTCAAGAATCAACCTTATTGTCTTGAAAATGCAACTCTGAAATACCACAGAAAAGCAGTTCAGCTTAAATATTATCAAAACAAATCTGATTTTAACAAAGGGATAGAGATGTTTGTTGGATTTAGAAGGAAACTTCATTGTCTTATTTTTAATCAACCCCCTGAACATCTTAAGCACGTGCAGTGCTGAACTATAGTTGATCAACCACAGGAAATACTACTAAGAATATATTTAAAAGACTCAGAGGTACATACAGCTCATCCCAGTAGGAGTTCTTGCAGCAGTAGTGGGCTGAAGGGAAGGGCTCAGGACTTCTGACTTGATAGTAATGCCACCACTTTCAGTAGTCTCTGACCCACACAAGCCTGGTGGCAACTGGGCTGACTTTTCCAGCGGAGGCAGCATCTGCTCAAGATCAGATGCAAACTGAAGGGAGAAAACAGGATCATAAGTCAGCTACTGAGCCTTTGAGAGGCAACCAAAATTAGAGGTTTTTTTTTAAAAAAAAATGCTAGTCCTTTTCCTTGGATTTGGTGTTGTAATGGTTTCTTGTTTCATACTGCTGTACGTCACCACTAGTCAAAGTGGGACCCTATTTGCAACTAAAGCACTGAAGAAATGAGAGAATCCAGACAAAAAAGTGTTAAATGTAATAGAAAGATGTATTTCATTATTAGCGTGGGGAAAGAGAAAATGCTGTTTGCTTAAAGCATTATAGGGTCAACCTTGCCTGTTCTCATCTTCCTCTGCTATAGCAAACAAATACACACACACACACACACACACACACTCTTAATTTTAAAAAAATCTCTGGGACATTTTGTGATGGTGGGCCAAGGGACTGGGTCTTTATCTCTCCCTGCTTAAAATAACTCAAAGATCCATTGCTAAAGGGTGCCTGGATGGGAATTAACAGCTTTCGAACAGGTAGATCGTTCATTTAATAGTATTCACTGGGAGCTGTTATTACACTCTATACCATAATGCCAAGTGTTGTTTTAGTGACATGCTCTGGATTAGCAATCTGGAGCTTTAAAAAAAAGGAGGGGAGGGAAACATTCAGAAATACTTCAAAGATTAAAAATTACTGGCAAGGTGAAATAAAGGTACTTTATGCACAAATGGATGGATTCTGAAAACGTCACATAGGAAGATGCCTGAAAATCTGACAGCTTCATTTATTTGACAGAAACTCTTTAACAATTAGGAGCCAGTTGAATAAGCATAGCTATGCGCCACTCTGCTCAGAAATGCATGCATATATATTTTGAAATTTATTTATTGATTAAACAAGTGCATATGGCCACTGAAGTCACACACCAACCCATAAAATCTATCCACCCCCACCCCAGGTAGCAACAACAAATACAATCATATCAACCACTTGACTAGCTCCATATCGGTCTGGGTTAACAGGGTGGGGGGCAGTCAAATTAAAATTGCTGCATATTTCTCTAGCAGGACCAGGACTAAGTCAATATGAGCCATTCGGGAGCCTTCATCTGCCTCTAAATTTTATTCCTACTGAAACCCAACACTACATGCTGATGTTGCTAGACTTTCAAAAATCACATAAAGATATAGTTATTTGTCCAGGAGTATTGAGTGTTCAGCTGTTCTGTTTAGTTTTGCTGTGGCAGCGTTTAACGGTTTCATAGTGCCACAGCTTATCATTTGACATGTATTCCTTATAAATGAAATGTGTCCTCAGTGATAGTTCTAATAAATAAATTCACAAAAATGTAATGAAACCCTAATAATATTTTAAATTTTTAAAGAGAAAAGCTATTAGGGAGAGGCAATTTAGATATGAGAACTGTTAGGATTTTCAGATCTAAGGACAGGGTTTTGTAGGCATGACCCTTTGAAATAAGACCTGATATTGATACTCTGAAAACTCCTGGAAGGGCTGGGAAAAAACAGCTGCCTGAAGGCTAGGGAATAACCTGGATTGTAACACCTTATTTTATTTCATTTTATTCCTACACACTGAGGCATCTTCCTACTTATTCCCTTTCTCCCAAGACCTTTTCTTTATCCTTAGCCTAGGTGAGAATTTTACACTACCCTAATCTTTACTTTAGACCATTAAAACTCAACTAAAATATTTGTGATTAAAGAAGCCATGTCCTGTAAGTTTATTCAACATTGATATCAGTGGACCCATATCACTTACAAATACACATTGGTTATGCTGTCAGTCAACACCAGATGTAAATGAAGAACTTCCAGTTCAAATTATTCAATGTATTAGCATCCAATCTGGAAATCTAATATGCTTATTTAAATCAGCTTATAATTTTTAAATAACTTTTTTATATTTGTAAGATGAAAGATAAAAACTGCTATTTAGAAGAGAGAGAAAAAAGGAAATAAGAAAAGAACAAGGTTAAAAGTGCAAAAAAAAATAAGTGTAAAAAATGACTTCTAATTTTCTTTTAAAGCATATAAGTATAAATATAAATTAACCTCTTACTCTGTCTTTATATTATTGCTTACATTTGGCCATAATCCAATTTTTCTAATTATCAAAATTATATATCATAATGTCATTCTTTTTTGTTTCATGCAAAAAAGTCAATGAAGGATTTCCAATTAGTATTAAACTTAGACAATGTCTAATCGCAAGTTAAAGCTGTCAATTTGGCCATCTCAGCAATATCTATTTCACAATCCATTCTTCCATTGGGGAATAAAAAAAAATCACCTCACAAATTAAAACTGTATTTCTAAAGCAAGTAACTACTTACTTGAATTTCAGCAGGGGTGCATTTGAGAGAGATGGGGAATACTATCCTATACTGATACTGTAATTTTCAATAACCATTCATATTTATAAAACATTATATAAATCTGGACATTCTTTTGCATTCTTCGGCACCATCTCCTCATGTGAAACAGAGTCAAATCAAGCAATTTTACACACTCCAAGCAGCTGAGAACCATATGCCAAAAATCTCTGACCTTGAATTACTCTCAGTTACCAGGGAGCTTGAGTGTTGCCACAAAATACACTGGCAATGTAAAAATCTACTAGTCCTGCCCATTTAAGATTGTGGTGGAAGCTATTCTTTTGGGCCTGCACACAACTAAATAGGGACCTTGAAACAGCGAAGTTTTTGTCTCATTCACTTAAATTCAAGATTCTCCCCTTTTCATTCTTTCCAAAGACTTAAATCTTTCTAAAGATTAAAATTCAATCTTTCTCTTTGTATTCAGGCACAGAAGGGAAACTGCATAGACTATATGTCATATATCTTGTTTGCTTAAATCAGGGATGGGGAACCTTGGCCCTTTTATGGCTTATGGACTTCAACTCCCAGAATTCCTGAGCCAGTCATGCTGGTTGAAGTCCACAAGTCATAAACGCCCCTGGCTTAAATTATTCAATGCACTACAGAAATTACATTTAACATAAATGATTAGAGTCCACAAGATTCATCTAGAAGTCATTTCTGTCCGTAGTATATTGTGTTACAGCCACTGCCTCCACTGAAGCGCAACATGGATTGCTTTAATTTTGACCTTAGAACTGAGTGTTTATTTGACAGAAGCCCCCCTCCTCAACAAAGATAGGGCAATCTTTTTAGCCAGGTTCGAGACAGCACCTAGATTCCTGGTTACTGGCAAATTATAATTTGTGTGCAATCCACAATTTTGGTCTTTTCATCTCACTCACAACATCAATCAAAGATTCAAGGATGGGCATCAGGATAAGAATTCCCAACTGTTCATACTCCCCAACACTGGCATTTAGAAACACACAAGCCTCTGACACTGCAGGTAAATAATACAGCCGAGCTATCATGACTTGTAGCCATTTAGAAAACAGTTTTACACTAATTTATTTCCCATTTATAAACTTACACGCTGATCTCGAAAGCTGTCTTGTTACCAATATGCTGATTATGTTCCACACTTCACAAACTCGAACCTCCACATTTTGAGCTGCAATAATTCCTGGGATCTCTAACTCATATTATCTGAAGTGTAAGAAAAGAGGGCTGTGCCCCCAAGCCCATTCCCCATTTTGTCAACTGTGGATAGGCAGAGTTCAGGAACTTCACTCAACTGAACAAAATCCTGTGACTGTACCAGTAAATACGATCAAAAGAAGTGTTATGTGCAGCCAGCCCATAAACCAAAAAAGAGAGAACATTTGATACTGACTGGCAAGAATGCTCTGAGGTAGAAATCACATTACAGGAGGTAAATTAAATTGTTAAAACAAAAGCAGAACAGATTTTGATGGGAGAATATGATTAGTGCACTTTTCTTTCAGGAACAGAGAGATTGACCACACCATTTTCAAACTATCTCTGCTGCAATGCTCAATTTCTTTCCTTCTACATTCAGAAACTAAGAGGCTTTCCCATACAAACTTCCAGCTTCCAATCTCAAGAATATACGCCTCCTACTCAACAACTACTTAATTTCAACAGCAGGTAAACCTTTTAAGAATAAGGAAGAGCAATCATTCCAGCTGTATTCTCAACTTTGCAGTTTCCACAAATTCTCCAGGCCTACTAGCACCCACAAAGACAGCTTTAGTTTTCTCCAAAGACTGATTAAAAAACAAATAAACCAAAATATTGTATTCTGATGGGAGATGCCTTAAGGAAAGGAATAAAAATCTGGAGATTTCTCTGAGAGATAGAACTGCTTATTCTAGCCATATAAGCTCTGGTTTTGAAAACAGATGCTTCCTAAGCCATGCTGGAGCTTGCTAGGAAAATGAGAACGCTGTTTCATTTTCCAGACTTAATCTGCAGAGAACTTAAGTTCATAATATAAGAATTACAGGCTCTATATTTTTTCTGTGTAGGAGATCCTTGCAAGAGTGCTGAAGTACACATGCAGTACTATATTCTTCCTCATTTTACAGATACAATTTGGGCCTGACATAATCTGTGATTCCTTGCCAAACTGGGTACTCTGGAATATATCAAACTTTTCCTTGGAGTTCAGTAAGTTGCTGAATTTTAGCCAAGGAGAATCATAAATTAGCAGCAGCAGCAGCAGAAATAAATGGAAAATGTATTGCTAACAGAAAATCATTTTGAACTAAAGACTCACCTGTCCCTGTGGCTGGAGCTTCACCTCCTCTTGAGTGGAGGGCTTAGAAGGTGGGGCCACAGGAGCATTACAAGGATCCAATTGCTCTGTATTTTCTTTCACCTTCACATCTTCCAGGCTCAAGGTAGGGTTAGATACCAGTTCTTTATCATCCTGGTCAAGCAGATAGCGAAGGAGCTGATGGTCTTTTGAATCCTTCTTCTTCACAGCATCTGCCTCCAGCCTGATGTCTGGGGTTCCTGGAGCCTGGCTCTGTGGTGTAACAGTAGCAGCCGTACCGCCGGGCATTCCATCTTTCTTATCGTGCTCCATGGACAAGGTGGCAATATCAGAAGGACTGCCCTCCTGGAGGAGCCGGTGTAAGATCTTATGCCTCTCTGTGAGGGAACTGTGGGAGGAAGGGCAAGCACTGCCCACAGGGTTCCCAGAAGCTGGGGTCCCCGACGCACCCGTACAAGACAAGGGCTCCTTGCAACTGGTATCTGCATCCACATGCCGTAACTGCTCCTGGGCTGTGGAAGCCAAGAGCTGGACCAGTTTGTGGCTGGTAGCCTGCAAACACTTGCTGTCACCCTCTGAGAGTCTGTCACTGCCGTGCAACAAGTTAGAATCCAAGGGCTTGCTGTCATTGGAGCTGTTGTCAGAGTGGGCCATGCTGCAAAGCATGGAGGACATCTCCTTGCTGTCTTTTGGCTCTGTTTTCACAGGTGGCATGTTCATTCTGCTGGGGGAGTTCTGATTGCTCAACTGACGCAGGGCAGGAGGGGGTGTGGAATAGCCCACTGGAGGGCTAGGCCCATCAGTCAATCCCTGCATGGAGTTTAATGGGGTGCCTGGATATGGCCTGTTGCTGACAGCACTGCTGCCACCACAACTGCCCACCATGCCCACTGGGGAGTGTGTGGAGGGCATAGTGGGAGAGAATGGGTTGCTTGGCATTCTGGGCCGATGCACAAGTCCAGGACTTACTCGATGTCTTGGAGACATAAACTGTGGCGGGGTGATCCCAGGACTGTTCATTGGAGAGCTACTAATGTTTATAGCATGGGTACTGTTCTGAGGACCAGCTTGTCCCTGGCTTAAGGCAACGTTAGCTCCCATCTGGCTTCCAGGTGAACATCCGTAATTGGTTTGGGCAGTAGCAGCATTGCTATTGCCATGCAGGCTGGATCCTGACGGGTGATTTGTGTTGGCTATTAACATGCTACCATTGGATGGAGGGAGAGGCATTGGCAGGGGTACACCTTGTCCTGGAGAAATGCTGGGGTTCAGTGAGGGACTGGCACGAGGAAGAGGCATTGCAGAGTTAGTGTTCTCTTGTTCTCTGAATCAAGAAAAAAAAATGCAGTTGGTGGAAAAAGAAAATACAGTTCCTTACCTATGTTGGAAGAACTTGATTAGTTTATGGAGTGTCCTTTCAGAGGCGGGAGTGCAAAAATGCTATATATCTGAGAAAGATTTTATTTATGTAAATATACATATAAATATACACTGCATATATATATTTTAATCATGTTACAAAAAATATAACATATATATATATACCGGTAAAACATATATATATTTTAAATTATGTTGCAATCCCTAGTATGGCCCCTTTTATGGGAGGAGGCAATTGTCTCCTTTTCTGTCCTTCAACTCAATCTCATGAGCCATC
>JANHFO010002975.1:22766-32882 GCA_032468095.1 Pareas carinatus | reverse complement strand
TGGGGTGGGAGTCTAGGAAGGGGGAGGGGGAAGAAAAAAGTGTTTAATCTTTGTATTTGTTTTATTTCTCTTATTTGATTATGTTTGTGTTTATAAAACTTTTAAATTAAAAAAAAAGATTACCAAAGCTGAGTAATAATACATCATCTGCAATCATGGCCTTCCAGGTAGAAAGGAAGATTTAAAAAAAACCAGAATAACAGAGTAGGAAGGGACCTTGGAGGTGTTCCAATCCAACCCCCTGCTCAAGCACGAGACCCTATACCATTTCAGATAATGGTTGTCCAATCTCTTCTTAAAAACCTCCAGAGTTGGAACAGCCACAACGTCTTGAGGCAAGTCATTCCAATGATTAATTGTTCTGTCAGAAAATTTCTCATAAGTCCTAGGTTGGTTCTCTTCTTGATTAGTTTCCATCCATTGCTTCTTGTTCTGCCTTCAAGTGCTTTGGAGAATCAGTTAATCCTCTCTTCTTTGTGGCAGCCCCATAGATACTGAAACACTGGTTCATTAAACTAGACATAGACAATTCCTGCAACCATTCTTCATATGTTTTAGCCTCCAGTCCCCTAATCATCTTTGTTGCTCTTCTCTGCATTCTTTTCTAGGGTCTCAACACCATTTTATATTGTGGCAACCAAAACTGGATGCAATATGCCAAATGTGATCTTGCCAATGCATTATAAAGTGGCACTAACACTTCACATGATTTTGATTCTATTCCTCTGTGAATGCAGCCTACGACTGTGTTGGCTTTTTTGGCAGCTGCAACATACTACTGGCTCATATTTAAGTGATTGTCCACTAGGACTCCAAGATCCCTTTTGCAGTTACTACTATTGAGACAGGTACTACCTATTCTATACCTATGCATTTGTTTTTTCTTGCCTAAATGTAGAACCTTACTTTTCTCACCATTGAATTTCATTTTGTTAGATAAGATACAGTTGTTGAGATCCTTCTGCATCTTGATCCTATCTTTAGGAGTGTTGGTTATTCTGCCAGCGTGGTGTCATCTGTAAATTTGAAGAGTTTCCCTTCTATCCCCTCATCTAAACCATTGGTGAAGATATTGAAGAGTACTGAGCCTAAGATAGAACTTTAGGGTACCCCACTATCGGTACATACAACATTATGAATTAAAGGTGTTTCAAAAAGTGAAAACTACAACAGAAAAAAGAGAAACAAAGTATATCATTATGGCAATTAAAAGGTACAATTCTCTATAGATCTATAAATATTATTCAAGCAAGTGTATGTATGTGATTAATTTCTAACATGTTTATATAACTATCAGTCTTTTTAACATTTTGCATAAATGAGTTCTATACTTCATTAAACTAGTCCATACAAAAAGACTCATAGTGCAACACTGAAAAGATAAATGCATGTCTCAATTCACTCAATGAATTGAAGACCTGATTACACTATGAGCAGATTGTCTATAGTCAAAGATCTCAAAGACTTGATTACTTTGGGACTTTGTTGAAGCTTTGAAAAACTCCATCCATATGTGAAGACGTATAATAGGAAGGAGGCAGCTTTCTGTTGGGCAAAATGCAGGTCATATTTTAATGTGAATTATATCCTTATGAGCATTTGTGTTGAGAAAATATTGTAGGAGATGACCAGGTTGAGCCTAAGGATGAGGTCAAACTTGTCATCAGTTTAGAGTTGCTAGACTTCCACAAAAGACTTGTCCAGCTCTCCTTGAAATCTTACTTGTCTAATACCAATTTGCCTTGACTCTTAGTAGGTCAGATTCTTGTGTATAAGTAGCATGAAATAAACCTTAGTACTTTTGAACTCTATCCCAGCTTCTGGTTTCTTGCACCTGACATATATGATAAATAAGCATACACAAAGGTAACCATTGGTTTGATACTTAAGATGGTCTTTCTGTCTATAGTCCCTCTTGAAATAATACAAGATCAACTTATAGTATAATATTCTCTCATATACTATGTAGTCTTCCTGTTTTTATAGGATGTTCATGTGTCAAAGCTAACCACTGTCTTCCTTAGCATTCATGGAAGGATAGCATATTAAAATGGACATAAATGTACTGTTCATTCCTAGATAAATATTCATGAATAAACTGTACCATGTTTGTGTACTTAAAAGAGTTTGCAAGGGTAAGATAAATTTGGAGCAATGAGTAAAACAGGGCCAGAACTTTCTGAATTGACCCTTTTATGGAAAGTTAGATGATTAAAAGAAAGCAAAAAAAAAGTTTTGGAAAAGTATGGTCCAGTTTCTGGAATAGAACAAAACAAAATCTGTGCATGCTATCCTTCCAGTTGGTTTGAATTTGCTTTTAACCAAATTGTATTCAACACTAGAGATGATGTTGGCCCAGATGAAGATACTCATGAAAATTGAGCAACCAAAAATCACACATAGCTCACAGTATTTGAAGTTCAATCAAATAACTTATTTTAAAGATGAAATTATATCCTTAAAAAGGTTAACCAAACTCCTCATATAATCAGAAACAGTACATCTTAATGAATCATTCGAACTATTGTGAAATTGAACCAGGTTTCAACAATTTCCACAACCATTCAGATAACGGTTTCTGATGACTACAACTACATGGTATTCTCATGAGAAGGTTGAGTTGGAAGCCCTTGTTTTGTTTCAAGAACAGGATTTAGTTTGGTTCAAATATGGCCTCCTGAAAAACTTTGCTCTCTCTGATCTGATACAGGATGGGAAGAAACACAAATGAGATCAGGTTTGCGGAATCGAGGTTAAATACCCTGATGGCTTGCTCCAAATATATTTGTCAACCCCTAGCCAAGCCTTCTCAAAAATGTTGGCAAACTTTCTTTTGCCAGTGATGCTTCCTCCCAAGCTGATTGGCTTGAGCCAAGTAGAATGAATCATTCATTTTCTAAGAATAGAACTGAGTAAAGGAGCTCCCAAGATGTTTGGTTCCTGGGTGGTGCTCTGTGGAGTCAAGTGGTTGAGCAGAGTGACCTATGAACAGGCTGTCCAAAACAATGTTTGACAGGCAGAAGACTATCAGACTATACTTATGAACACCAATTAGCAGTTGGATGACACAGTTAAAACTCATTAATCTCACAACAGATGGACAGATTCAACTGGGAATCTGTGAGTATCCTGGACCAAGTCAAATCCAAAATACTAAGGAATTCCTGGAAGTTTCTCATTCAGACAAATCAGCCATTGCAATGGAATGTGTTGATAACTTTGAGGGATAAGGGGGGAAATGCTGTCTAGAGAATGATCAGACAAGAGAGATAAGTTGCTTAACGGCTAGACCAAGAAACTTAGAAAGAACTCACCACAATTGATCAAACAGTTAAAAGTGAGAAGTTTGCACCTTCCGACTTGCAAGATTCTGTTTAGGTAGTCTTACAATAAAGTAGATTTAGCTTATCTAGTCATATTTCCTGTCTAATTTACATAGAAGGGCTGATAGTCATCAATAGACCCATAAACTGCAGTTACACAACATCTAAAAGAGAATAAAAAAGCTAAGAAGGAAACAAACAAAAAACAGAGCCAATGCCTAGATAAGTAGGGATTAACAGCAGACAAACAATCAATCAGAAAATAATAGTCTAATCAAGGAACTACCAAGGAGAAAAATCACACCCCCACCAACACCGATAGGGTAAGTTACAGTAAGCAAGGAGCAAACCCCGCAATGACTAATACTGATGTTATCTAGTTAGGTAATGAAACATCTGCCAGTGAACAATCAAGCCCAGAAAGCACAAAAGACCCCACAATTCAACCCTGAGCTACAGATATTCTCTTCTATTGAAAGGAGAACATATCTCTTCATGTGGCAGCTTGTTCAACTCACTGACAGCTCATACGGTCATGATTCATATACATCACTCTTCCATATAAAATAGCAAGTTTAATTTCACCCAATATCTCATTTTCTTTCATTTATATTGTCCCATTTTAAAATGGCTGCATGAAGTTTTGCATTCTTTTTTTCTCCCTTATCTGGCCATTCATTCCTTGAATATATATATATAGTCTGACTAGCAAGAAGCCAAAAGCACCAGCCTCAAGATGGCAAGTTAAACCTTGCCGAAACGTCGCCAAGAGACTTTTCACTCTACACGGGAAAAGACCCGAACACACCTGGATATATCACAAATTACATCACAACATTTGGAAATATACAGATTTTGCTGTATAAGAGTGTCACACATACATTTGAAAAGAACAAATGGAAAATAGAAAATTTAAATTCACATTAAAATGCAAATTTTAAAGTTAATTATTGTTCCCATCTCTTAAATATCTTCTTTTAGCTTGAGAATAAAGTTATTGAAAACGCAAAATGAATTTTCTTTGATGGAAATACATTTTACTAATTTATGAGCACTCCTAAGAGAATGGCATAACGCCGTAGAGTTGAGTCTAATTTCTTACTGAACTTTCAACCTTGACAAACTTTTTGACTTGAATAAATTGGAAGATATTTTAAAGATTGAAGAATGTTGCTGTTTTTCACACAACCTTTGGATTTGCTAATATAGTTTTGATTCTTCTTGTTCAAAAGAAAAAAATACACAGTCATGCTCTATCTATCTATTCATCTATCTGTGGTGGAATAACTAATCTGACACACCACTCTTCCACATATTCTTTGATCACAGATATAGCGACTGCATTGACATTTGCAGCTATAACTTAGAAACAGCATAAATTTAATATGGGGGTAAATGACTACAACTATAAAAGTAAGGCAGGTACTATCCAGAATAGCCTTTCTTAGCTTGGGTGGCCTCCATACAGTAACTGTGGATTTCAACTTCCAGAATTCCCTACCAGCATGTTTGATAGGCACCCAGGAGGCAAGGCAGATCTGTGTCAAGAAACTACATTATTCTGTTTTAGCAAATACAATAAATGTTGCAAACATCTGTTCATATTACTGGCATCATTGCAGTTTGCTGATAATACTCCTCGGCATCAGAAGATTTCTTATTGGTTTTGAGATTGTTTCAAGTGACGCTATGGCCTGATATTTAAGAGGTGGGTATCAGAGAACAGGAAAGAAAGAAATTGTAATATGATGGTTGCAACATACTTATCAACAACAACCAAAGTTCATAGCATGAGCTGCATCCCACCTCAGAGTCTTGAATACAATATTGGAAAAGCAACATCCAAATTACATTTTTTTCATGTGATAGAACGGGGGATGGGTGAAATATGCAGTCATCCAATTAATTATCTGTAATTGAATTTTAATCCATCATCGCTATGAATAGAACAGAACAGAACAGAACAGAACAGAATTCTTTATTAGCCAGGTGTGATTGGACACACAAGAAATTTGTCTCCGGTGCATAAGCTCTCAGTGTACATACAATCAACAAAGTGTTAAAATCATTGATCATAAATTATAAATTATTTTAGAATAGATTTATAATCTGTGACTTATCATATTTTATCACAGATCTATTTAGATTTTAATCTGCTCCAACTTTTTTTGGAGTGCAGCCTTCAACAAGCCACTCAAAGGCCAAATGTGGCCTTCAATTTTCCCATTAAGTTGAGATCAAGCTGGTATATCCTCTCCTTATCTTATGCTGCAGACCGAGAAGAGAATTGGTGAAAGGTAAAATTGGGATGTGACTGGAGACTGAGAAGCATTGTTTGGTGGTAGAGAAGACACACTATGTACATTCCCAGAAGAGAAGATGAAGGGTGTTAGCAAGACAGCATGTTGTCCTTTTTCTTCAGTGTTCTCTGCTTTGGCTATGACAGCTTTATGAGACAACCATTTTTCTCATTAAAGGGAATGGAATCACTTCACGGCATAGAACATATAATCAACTCTCTGATTTCAGGCACACTATCTTCCAGTCTCTTTGTGCCTCTGCTGTGCTCATGACTATGGATCCAAGTATAATGTCTGTCTATAAAGAGAAGCATTAAGATGCCTCCAACTTGCAGGAGGATCTCAAAATGCTGGCAGCACACCTATGCTATTGAGAGTTTTCATGAAACATCCCTCTGTCTAGCAAAAATAATAGAATTAATAAAATCTACAGCAAACTAAGATGCCAAAAAAATGTGAATAAGCATATGTAGGATCATACATGTCGCCATTTTGGACCTGTGTCTGACATCTGATGCAAGGAAGTTCCAGTGTTGGCACAATGTCATTGTTCCTCTTTAGACAATTCCTTGCTTACTTGCTTGCTCTGACTAAACAGCTGACTTTGTTCTCTCTTCACATCCCACTTCAGAGAGTTGAAAACAGAATTCTATTTTCCTTCTACATACTGTTCTCTAAATAAGATTCCTACAGTACCTGTATTCAGTTTTCCAAGAATCTAAATAATATCTATCTTATCCTGTATCTCTATCTATCTCATATAGATATAGATGGAAATGAAGATGGAGATAGATAACTGTCTGTCTGTCTGTCTGTCTGTCTGTCTGTCTATCTATTTATCATCTGTCTATCTAACTCACTCATTCCTCAACCTTGTGCCTTTGTCTACAACTTTCAGACTCCCCAATCTTGATTTCTAAATCAACACATCTGGAGGGCATCAGGTTGAAAGAAGCTATACCAGATTTTACAAATTGTTAACATTATAAAATGGAAGAATTGGGTTAAACCTTGGGTAAGCATAAATTTTAAGAATAGCTCAACAATGGAAAATGACTTCCAGGAAAGCCATAAGTTTCTCCTCTTTTCTATGAAGTTTTTCATGGAATATAAGCATTTGAATTTGTGCTCTTTTAGGCCCGTGGCTTAACCTCATTCTCTAATCAGGTTTTCTTTTGCCATAAAATGATTCATTAAGTTTTTTAAAATAATCTAATGTGAAATAAAGTACAGGCATCAAAATATTCCTATTTTATTGCTTCTGGCATTGTGGCAGAGTTGATTCGAACAGATTTGCTCTATTACTAACAGCTATGGAAAAACAAACAAACCGCACTTTGAAACATGTCTCATCAGATGAGGCTTCTAAATGCATCTTGCCTTCTGTTGTAGCAGCAGAATTCTCCCATGATGCTCTAGGAACGTGAAATCAGGCAAAGAGAATAGCTTTCATCTCACTTCCAGATAAGAACCATCCATTGGGACTTTAGAGGGGTGGGAGAAAACTCTCAGAAGAGAATGGAAGATAACAGAATAACAGAATTGAAAGGAACCTTGGAGGTCTTCCAATCCTCCAAGATGACACAGAAGAGGACAACAAGCCTTCCCTTCCTGTAATAAGTAGTGATCTTGTGAATCGGGGGTGCACAATTTTTGTCAATGGGATGGTTCCAGCATACTTTGGTGGCAGGTTGAGGCTCATAATCTGAAGATATAAATTTTTGATTGGTATTTTAAATTAGTTTTAAATTGGTTTTATTGATTCGACCCTAGCCATTTTCATTATCTATTTTTTAGCTGATTTTAACTATGTCTTTATTTGTATAATGTTCTGTTTATGTTATTGTATGTTGTTTTTATATGGCTGTACACCGCCCTGGGTTCCTTCGGGGAGAAGGGCGGTATAGAAGTTTTAACAAATAAAATAAATAAATAAATAAATAATGTTACAGTTACTCAGCAATTTAATTCACAACCAGATTTGGATACAGATCTGTCTTTTCCTGTCCCTTACCCATTTACACTGGCTCCACAATTTTTTTATGAAACCACAGAGCAGGGATTGGCAACTTAAAGCTGAAGTCCAGCAAATATCTTTGAAACCCTTTTTAAAGCATTAAACACAATTTATCCATAATTTTGAAGTGTTAATACACAAAGACAGCAGTGTAAGTGGCAAAACTGGCTCAACATAATTTTTAAAAAACAAGATAATCCCAAACTGAAGGGGGCGGGAAGAAAGCCTGCTTTTTTCATTATTGCTTATCCCCATGTGGCACTTGTCTTTTTCAATAAATGTTGAGAGGAGCTCCAGGCACTGAAAGAAACAACTAAGAGATACCCATGGAATCCCCTCTATTTTGGAGACCAAGATGACTAAGGAAGTGCATCTTTCAGTTATACCAAAACTACAGTCTGGCAAAATACTCTGTGATTTCCAAAGCCTTGCAGAAGCAATTATATACTTATTTTTCTGAAAGATACCTGTAGTATCTTGCTTGGTCATGAAAGATTCTGATGTGGTGGGGGCTGTAGGTCGAGGTAATCTTCGTGCAATGCATATTAGGCAGGACTGCAAATCTGTTGTGAATAGAAAGAAAAAAATGAAGGTTACTGATTTAAATTCCCATGCCACCTCTTTTTACTTTTCATTTACTTCTTCCACACTGTCCCCAGTCCTGCTTCTTTCCTCCCTTTACATATCTTGCCCGATCATCAGAGACTTCTTCCCTTCACCAATCTTCTATACATTGTATGTGCAAAGAGACTATGTAAAAGAGTAAGTCCTTTACTAAAGATATCACAGGTTCTCCTCAGACTTACTTTATAATGAGGAATGCACCTTTTCTGTTTGTGTAACTCATTCAAAATGGATTACTGAGGTAGTGGTTCAATCTGAGCTTTGGGGTGAGCAACAAAAGCTTGTTGTTCAGTTGCTAAGTCATATCCGAGTCTTTGCGACCCCATGGACCATAGCCCGCCAGGCCTCTCTGTCTTTCACAGGTTCTCGCAGACTGCCCAAACTCATGCTACATCAGTGACACCATCCAGCCATCGCATTCTCTGCCGTCCCCTTCTCCTTTGACCTCCCATCTTTCCCAGCATCACAGCCTTTTCGAATGAGTTCTCTCTTCTCATTAAGTGGCTAAAATATCTGAGTCTCAGCTTCAACATTTGCCCTTTCAAAGAACAGTTACGGTAGATTTCATCCAGGATTGACTGATTTGATCAACTTGCAGTTCAAGGGACTCTCGAGAGTCTTCTCCAGCACCACAACTCAAAGGTATCAATTCCTTGACATTCAGTGTTCCTTATAGCCCAATTCTCACAGTCATACATTGCCACTTGGAAAACCATGACTTTTACTATACAGATATTTGTTGACAAAGTGAAGTCCTTGCTTTTTGATATGCAGTCTAGGTTTGCCATAGCTTTCCTCCCAAGGAGCAAACGTCTTTTAATTTCCTGGTTACAAAAGCTAGCCCTGAGCAAATAAACTGGGGCAACTGCAGCATAAGGGAGGAGGTCTGGGGAGGTAATTGGAGAAGGGAAAAGAGAATGCCAGAGAAAGAAAGCTCTCACAAAAGGGAAACTGATGGAATGGACTTCTCTCATTTCAGGGATAGGATAAGACTGCAACAACCCAACTGAGTTGCTTATCTGTTTTAATTTGGTGAAGAATGAAAAAAGTTCCGCCTGCAACCACAGTTTAGGAATCATCACTGGAGCCATGGCTAAATGAAGCCCCCCCCCTTTTCATTTTGCATGAGCAGCAGCATTGTTAACTTAAATTCTTCACAGTGAC
The DNA here is from genome assembly GCA_032468095.1 of Pareas carinatus. Classification (NCBI taxonomy): domain Eukaryota; kingdom Metazoa; phylum Chordata; class Lepidosauria; order Squamata; family Pareidae; genus Pareas; species Pareas carinatus. The sequence continues at coordinate 23,454 of JANHFO010002975.1, read as the reverse complement.
AAGATCTTATAAACCAATGTCCCTCCAAAGTGAAACCCTCCAGATGAATTGAGCTGGCATTCCCACCACCCTGCACAGATATTGGCAGTCATCACTGGGGAAGTGGGAATGATAGTCCAATATATCTCGAGGGTGCCAGCTTGGGAAAGGTTAAAAATTTGCTTGCAAAAGAAAAAGACTGGCATACTCCCATGTGTATGCGTGTGTTCGTTACACACTGTTTGGGAGAATTAATTTTAAGGCCATTTGGATCTGGCAACACTGCAAAATAAAAGGCACTTGCGGAAGCCAACAATTATCAGCTCTGGGCAAAGTATGTGCTCATAAACCCCTCTGTGATTTATTTCTTCCAGTCATGATCTCCTGCGAAAGCTGCAATGGATTAATTCAGCTAATGCACTGGAACGAAATGGCCGTTACGGAGGAATAAGTCTGAAGTGTTCTGCTGGAAAGTCTCGTTGGCATGATGCATCTGAGGAACAGTACAGATCAAGATCAAGATCCTAATTCTGAATCCATGTCTGCTAAATTATGCATTTGGAATCCAGGCAGATACCTATCCAGTGCTATGGTGGGGGGTTTCAGTAACCACAAAATATATACATATATACATATGTAGTTCTAGGGTTTTTTGGGTCTTTTCCCGTGTAGGAATCAGAGTATTCATGCAACGTTTCAGCGAGGTCTC
>JANHFO010002974.1:105915-118765 GCA_032468095.1 Pareas carinatus | reverse complement strand
AGGGAGCAGGTTTCAGGCGTGGGAAGCAGAGCTAGCTTTCCCACGTCCTGTTGCCTCCAGGACCGGAAGTCGTCTCCGGATGTGTATTTCTGATGCAGAAAAGGTGCTTTGAAAGGGGTGTGAGTACTCCTTAATACCTTAAGAAGCTACATTTTTTTTCTTCACTCCCACAAAAGTCACAATGTTTTCCATGCCCTTCTTCTGCCTGCTCAATTATTTCAAATAAACCATGGTTTCTTTAAGGATTCATGCCATACTAGATGCCTTCCTGCTTTACATATAAATACTGTGCGACCCTATCAATAGTCAGCTAAAGAGTTAACTTCTGGTCTGCCGACCCCCTACCCTGGCATGAAACTGTACTGCACTTTCTGAATTTTGCGGGTACCCCTCTATCCTTTCAACAGAAATCAGAAAAAGCATATTTCAAGGTACACACAGCAAGTGCGATAATGTGTGCATTTTTCATTAGTCTTATTATCTTCCTCTTTGTACAGAGGAACAATAACAACATTCTTCTAATTCACAGAGGCAGGATTCACACTCACTGAAGAAGCTGAACAGGCATTTCACATCCCTAATTTAACAGTTTCCCAGATATACCGTTTATATGTGCAGCTTTGCTCTTCATTTTTGAATACTCACATAACATACATAGCTCCGGTTTCCTCGCTTAGATTTATAGACCATGAGGGATAGCCAAAACGATTATTTCGCTCTAATGGAAAGACTTTACCACCCAGGCTTGCTATCTTGATCGTAAATGTTGGTGCTTATGAATAGCTATCAATGTAATGGAAAGCCTGACCAAAATTACCCAGTGTGGTTCATCTTTATAAAATAGCTACATTCTATATACTGTAGTTGATTGCTTATTTTTTACAGTATTTATTTTAAAACATTTGTGTAGCCTCCCGTCTTGAAGTTCAACTCTGGGTGGCTTAAAACCCCCATATAAAACAAGAAATGCAACACTGAAAACAAATTATAAAACCAATATGTTTCAGAGGGTGTTTTTTTCTCCTTTTTCTTGTGTCTGTGGTCATTTTAGTTCCATTCTCCAACAGTTCACCTAATTTCTATACAAATCTGTAAAATACACCTTCCAACATTTTCAATGTTCATTTTCATTTTAAATCATGTTATAACTATTATTTTTCATCCCATTCAGTCTGTTGAAGGATCGCTATATAACCCTCTTCAACCTGCATTTCTTCTGCTTTTGCCCTGCATTGTTCATTGCTCTTTAACTAGCTCTGCAGCTATCTACATTATCTTATCTTATCCTATCCTATCCTATCCTATCCTATCCTATCCTATCCTATCCTATCCTATCCTATCCTATCTTACCTTACCTTACCTTACCTTACCTTACCTTACTATCTATGTATCCACTTTCCATTGAATGTGAAATACTATATAGAGATGGTTGCTGCAGGTAAAGAGAAAGAGAGAAAGATTCTGTAACAGTTTCATCAGGATAGCTGCTATAGTAATTAATATTGGCATAAACTATCACCTTCATTCAAACTGACACTGTATTGTAAAAGGAACAGGTCAATATGTTGTCATTGTACTTATGGGCAATAGATCAAACAACTAATACGTAAGCAAACTACTAATCATAACAAAACAATCAAGGAGACCAAACAGGAAGGTAAACAGGAGGTATAATATGTTAGAGTGGAATACCACAGGATTATTCAAACTATGTTGGTCAGAGCCAGACACCAGCTGATATCTAGAGAGGCACCATATGTGAACATTTTACCTTAGTGCACACTTACATCCTTGGCTCCAGAAACATCAAAACCTTTGATATACAGTATTCAATGACAAATGGTAAAGGAAAGATACTTCAGTACAGGAAAGATACCACAATGGACTAATTTCAGTACTTAAAGAGAAGGCAATGTAGAACTGATTGATTTCTACTTCAACTGCCAGCATGGATCTTTAACTCAGTGGGTAATCTGAAGAAGTGAGCATCTGCTTCAAAAAAAAAACTTGAACTGAATCTGCTGCTGGAGATGTCTCCATATGGTGAGTCTGTGTGGAGCAATGACACGTTTTCAGGTAAGGCTAGCTAATAGCAATGCATGTGGGAGAATAATTGAACATTTTTCAATCACTGCATTGGCACAAATTACCCCTGTAAAGGATTGCTTGTAACAGGAGCAGCCGTGCCTTTGGTGAGGCTACTAGCTTCAAAATGTCTATCTCAAAAGAGAGAGAAAAAAGTCAGTAGAAAAGACCACCCCACTTTGATTCAATATTCTCAAGTTATAATGTCCACAAGAGAGTCATTTGTTTTACATGCACAAATGATTTGGAAAAAATGGTCTGGAGAAAGGATCTGGAGAAAAAAAATTACATGTTTCTCAGAATGTATTCATTTCTTCAAACTCAACTTTAAAAAACAATTTTTTAAAGAAAGATCACTAGCCATCCTGTTGCTAAAACAGGTTGCCTGTTTTCCACATCATATTTTATTTAATATAGAAAAGCCTATAGAATTGAATGTGCCTGTTTTTCCTTCTCTGAAAGAATGAGGAAGGCACAGGCTGTTCAGGACTATCAGTCTAAATTAAACAGGCCTTCTCTGCTTTCTTTCTTATTTTCTTCTCTCATCCCATATAAAGGTAAAATTACTATCCAAGCCATTTGCTAATGTAAAGACAACACGGAGGTCTATTTATATGTAACCATATATATTCATCACATCCCTGCATGTATAATTCAATTTATAAAACATAATGTGGTGTAATGTTGGAAAAAAGGGTGCTTTTATTCATACAGAATGAGTTTCTATGCCACCATCACAGAGCTATTACGCTAGCTTTTTGATTGGTTTTTATCCTTATTGTCTCCCCCATTCTCCACTGTTACTGCCTTAGAATAAAACCTTTTAAATATTTGTATTCATTAAATAGCATTTTATTTGCAGACTCCAGTTAATCCATTCTATTAGCCTTTTAGTTTGTAATTCCTTTGAGAAAACATACATATTTGGTGCACTTATATGCTTTGATTTACTGCATGCAATAATGGGACTGCATTCTGCTAGCATTAATTATAATATGATGATAGTGTTAGTCATCAAGATTAAGCTTTTATTTTTGTTCTAAATCAAATCTTATTAATATGTTCAATTAGCTTAACTGATCACACTGCCTTCCAAATGGCATCTTGCCGTGATAACACTTTGAAATTGGGAACATGGGCCCATTGCTGCTGGTTTGTGAGAAGCTGCTTTTAAGTTTTGCTATACACCTGTGTGTATTAAGTTTGTCTCATATGAATCTGCTTCAAATAGCCTTCAGCAAAAATGTAAATTGGGATCTTGTTTATATAGTAGGACTATAAGTGCATTGATTTAGAATTTATAGTTGGCTTACCGCCACCTTTTAGTATACAGATATTTTATTGATTCACAGGTATTTTAGTGATTTGATTTAGTGATTTAATTTGTTGAGCTGGTTCTAAAGTTGTTGATCCATAATTGCATCACATTCAAACCATTCATCTCTCTTCAACGTGACCGTAAAAGTCAATGCCTTTAACTGAAAGTATCAAATGTTTAGCCTTGGTGCTCTATATCACTAACCCTACTTATCTTCTTCTAAGTTTGCAGGAAAAAAAGCCAGTAATCATTTGGGTAAACCATGTTATTTGGAGTTTAGCTAGACTATCAAAGTTACCACAGTCAAGAAACTGTGGACATTTTTTGAGAAAAAAGTAATAATGAAAGAAACTGAATTTGAAGTAAAACTGACATAAGTGAGATCCATGTTCTAGAAATAAGATATAAAATGAGTAACGAAGAACTATTTATATATTTATTTTGAAAGCACCCAACCATTTAAAAAACAACAACCAGAATATTGGACTTTAAATTTTTTTAAAAAAGGAAATGGAATCTATTCGTTTGGAACTGGGAAATTCTTCATATTTAATGGCCAAAATAGTATTTTGTGGGGAGTGGAGTGGAAATAAAACACTTGTCAGCAACTCATTAAAGCAACAATGTCTAGACATGTAGATTTGAAAGAATGTAGCTGCTTTAATGAGTCACTTATAGATGTCCTGTATGATGTGACCAGCCATGGTGGCACAGTGGTTAGATTGCAATATTGCAGGAAAATTCTACACACTGCCAGGACTTTGATTCTGACGAACTCAAAGCTGACTCAGCCTTCCATTCTTCCAAGATCATTAAATTGTTGTGGACAATACGCTGACTCTGTAAACTGCTTAGAGAGGACTGTAAAGCACTGTGAAGTAGTATATAAGTCTAAGTACTATTCCTATTGTTAGGTAAAGCAACATATGACTAAACCTGATTTTATGATCATTTTGCTATAGTCATTAAGCACATGATTATGACCTCAACCCGACCTCAATCTGTGACCTTCCCTGCTGGCTTCTCCATTGCCTTTGCATGTTGGAAGCCAGCCAGAAAAATTGCAAATGGCAATCTCATTCCTATAGGATGCTGCAACCATTTTAAATGCCCAGTGGTTGTCAGGCACCCAAACCATGATGACATGATTGAAGGGATGCTGTGACAGTTATAGGTGTGAGGATTGGTTGTAAATCACTTTTTTGGTGCTGTCAGAACTTTGAACAGTCGCTAACCATTACATGAGGACTACCTGTATTATAGAGTGGAAATGTAACTGGACTACAGCCTTCCTATGTAATAGCCGGAATAATATAAAGATTTATTTCAATCTCTGTGAATAAAATGAATTGCTTTGGATGAATCACTGTCAATATAAATTATTCTATATAATGAATTGCATGGTTAAAATACTGTAACTCTTGACCAAACAGTTATTTCCCTCCATTGCATAAACATGCCCTAATAATTTCTTTTTTTATGCTGTGTTTCTATGATACTATCTTCATCAGTTTCCCAACTCATACTTAAGACACCATCAAGTCATTCTTATTCCAACACATTTTTGCTATGGATACAATCTGACTTGCTTTCCATTCCATTCTGTTGATGGTATGTCAGTTGACTCCAAGGGAAGGGATTGCCCCATTTCCTTTTAAACTTCTCAATTTAAGCTAGTACAGATATCCCTCCTTCACTCTTGTCACTGATTCCTTTTATTTCCAGAATTACTAATTTTAGCAGCAGGATAATTTTATAGGTTCTCTTGTTCTACCTGCCAAGCCTCTGAAGCAACTCTTAAAGAGAGATTAGACTGATCAGAAATGGATAGGACTGAACAGTGCAGCATGAGACAGATCTCCACTTCATGATGTAATCCAATCTACTCTTAAGGAAGCTATTTTTAAACACCAGCTTAGCATTTTTCTTAAACACAACTAAACCATGTTTAAAAGTAAATTGCTCAGTCTGGTATGGCTATGGAGTCATCTTCTGTTCATAATATGCAGCTTTCATCTAGTTCTAGTTGAAGTGACAGGCACACTGTGTGTGTATGTGTAGAAAGACTCACTGCATTGCAGAGTTGGATGTTTCATTATGAAGAGGGAGATTTTTCTCCCAAACAGGCTTTGATAACACTTCCTATTCAAGAGGATCTCTAGATCAGTTTGTTTGTATAAGGCCAGATCAGAAACTGAGAATGTCTCACTACTAGAAAAAAAATTTTGAACTATGGTTCAAGGCAGCTTCAAGTTGGTTCAACCATATTCAGATTGGAAGGATCTGATTCTGACTCCAGCAACTCTCAAGACTAACTGCCAGCCACAATGTTGACTGAAACTAAAATAACTGTGCAAGGTTTCCTTGTTTCTTTCCAATATATGGTTCAAATATATGGCAACGTCAACCCTGAAACAGGTCTAGACACTACCTCTACCAAGCAAAATATACATTTCAATATAGATAGCACAAAAAGACATCTATCAAGCACAGCTGGTATTTGTCTTAGTGAGTCATGTGTTGTGCAGGTCTGACCACTTTATATAAGACATAAACTGGAAAGTATACCATTTTTTGTGCAGTTCTTCATGTACAGCATAATATTTCACGAGGCACCCTGCTATAGCAACCTTATATTAATAGAACTTAAAAGTCAAGTTCAAAGCCAAGTTCAGAGGCATGAAAGCTGAAACAGAAAAGATTCCATCGCAACTTGTTTTCTATACAAGTGAAATACAAAATATCAACAGCCTGCGTTTCTTATAACACTGCCTTTTTTGACCTTCTTTTGATGTGCTCTGTTTTAACAGAAACAACAAAATGAAAAATGTTATTTAAGATCACGTATATAAGTCACAGATAGTATGCCATCACCAAAATTAAAAAAGTATGCTGGCTGGTAACTAATATACCTCTTTTCTTTAATGAGATACTATTTTTTCATTGTTTCCAAGGTATCCAATAAATTCAGTAGGATTCAAATAGGTGAAGAATAGTCTTTGTCAATTTAAGTTTAAAACTGAGAAGGATGTACCCATACAAGTCAATATTTACAATTTCCATGACATTTTTCTTAATGTAAAGATTTGAAATAATGCTGCTGGATTTTCTTTAGAAGCAGAATACAATCAAATGAGCAGACCACCTAACCTTTGCATCAGGGGACAACTTTGATAAGTTTTTTTCCTCCCTATTAACAAGGCATTGTCTGATTCCGTGAAATAATAAAATTAAGCATGCTAGAAATCCAATGTAAATGATTTTTGAAGACAAATGAATCTGAACATAAAAAGGTTTTTTTTAATCCTCATGAGCACTATTACCATGCTAGATTAACCTGCTGTTCCTTTCTAAACAGTGAAATCCAATCAATTCAAATATCTACCTATTAGATCCCAACCATTAAAAATCAGAACCTGGTAATATGTAATCTTCAAAACCTCCTCCTGTTTCTTCATTAATCCCCAAGATAATATGTTTTATTTGTAAAGCTGAGATCATCGTTTTCTTTAGTTACATGCATGTTTCATGTTTTAATGCTACTTCAATTTAACAAGACACACAAGGGTTTCATTAGGGAAATGGGATGTTAGAGAAAGTAGTTAAAAGGGAGCTTAATAGAAGTTCCTTTTAATAAAAGTTAAAGTTAAAAGGAGTGAACAGGAGGAAGAGCACACAAATAGCTTGCTCTGTCATCAAACTTCTCCATTTATTAAATGAATTAAAGAAGTAAAGAAACCACTGTAAAATTATGAACTTGTCTGTTTATATTACTATTTTTCATTAGTACTATTGCCAATCAATTATATAATGAGTAAAAAAGGTGGTTGCCTTCTATTGAGGATGTTATTCAGAAACTATTGAATGTTTGTTCTTTCCACAATTTAATTTGTGGTCACAAATATCCATTACAAAGTTTGGGTAGACAGCACTGAGTTGTATACAACTTCACCCTGTAGATCTGGCTGGGGAATACTGGGAATTGAAGTCCACAGGCCTTAAAGGGACCAAGGTTGGAGACCTCAGCTGTAGATTACTGTGAAACCTTGAGAATCAAATTGTTCCTTGTTTCCTTGGGGAATGAATCAGCAAAACATGTGAGCAATTTTCTTTTTTTTGGAATTGCAGACTCATATAGTTTGAGTTTCCTTTTGCTATTATATAGCCCCGGATGCAGTATTTTGTCTAACTAGTACGCGCAGTAGGTTTAGCAATCTTCAGGAATTATCCAAATTATGTGGCAGCTGGATCCAGACCACTCCACTATTAGCACTTTCTTAAAAATTAAGGAAGCCTCCATTATCTTCAAAGTTTTGTATTCTTTTCTCCTCTATTCCTTAATCTAAAAAGATATTAAGGTCCTCTCACTGGAAGATGACCACAACCCTCTTTATACCTTGTTTCCTATGATACAAAGAAAGAAACATGGAGCAATTTACTCAACATTTTTGGAGGTATTAGGATTATAACACAATTGTTAGACCTCATGCGCCCCCCCTTTGTTTTCCCCTTCCTTCCTTTTTATGACCTCAGGACCTTCTCCCATCATCTGTCTTCACTCAGAAAGCTATCCCTCTGAAAACAGAACAGAATGAAACTGAATTTGATGTGGTGGAAGAAGCTGGAAAATTTGGCAATGGGACAGATTTGGGCTGGGGTTGTGGAGAAAAATATTTCAGAAAAAATCCCCCAATACACCTTACTGGAAGAAACATATTTTGTCAAGTCCTGCATTTTAAGCTCCTCTCCTTCTCCTTTCTGGCCCTGTGTTCATCTGCCCTGTGCTTCCTGGGCACAACACATGCACATATACACCATTCATGAATTCACAAGATGGAGTACAGAAGCAAACATACAAAGCATATTACTTCATTACACAAAAGTCAATACAGATGATCTGGACTGATAAATTGAAAAAAAAAAATCAACAGCAATTAACTGAATCCAATACTTTTCTTCCTTTCCTCACCATTAAAATCCTTTATGTATTGAAGTGGAAAATATTTTTATTTTTTCCATGTCTGGTATAGTAGCTGTAGAGCTACCCCTTTTGTAGCAAAGTTCTTGAATTACATATTAGAGGTAGAGATTGTCCCACCTTTACTGAATTATAAACTTACTTGAATTAGCTCATTTCATATTAAGTTTGAACTTCGTTCCAAGTCAAAATGAAGCCTTATTGTTATGGATCTTTTCCACACTTCTCCTGATCCCTGCTGCAATTAATATTTTTTCAAAGAGGATTCATTACAAAATATCTCAGTTGCACGTTGAAAACTCATATTTCTGAATTTTGCTTTCCCCAGTATCTTACTGTTATTCCTCTATGTCATTGAACTGAAGTAAGTGAGCTTCATGTTTGAATAATCACAGACTATAATATACTATATTTGCCCTATATTTGTATTAGATATTTAATATTGCTGGACTTAATATAGCTTTTTGCAGCATAAGTTGATTTTGCAGTTGTAGCTATATATGGTTAGCAGGAAAAGTATTCCTGACGCTTTCATTACTTTCAGAATAATATCTAAAAATACATCTGCCTAGTAAGATAAATGCTTATTAAATTAAACAGAAAAATAGGCAGCATTGACCTATATTCTGACAGCCTTGAGCGTTGCCCATACAAGCATACTTTTGCCTGGAATCCGATTTTATATGATTGAAAGTAGCTTGTTGTATTTTGTATTAATTCAGAAGTACATAAATGCAAACCTATAAACATGCCCATCATACTGCTACCTTTACAGAAAAGGTGGGGGGATTGAGATTCACAAGAAAGGAAAGGAGAATATATAAATGCAAAGAAATTAAAATTAAAAAGTCAAAACAGATTTTCAAGAAGAGGGACAATTTTACCTCCAAAGGAAGGACTTAAAGACTAAAGATATAAATTACAGAAGATTATCGCTAAGAGGAACTCTAACTAAATGGAATAATTTTAAACAACAAGGACAAAACATTCTAGAAAGAATACGAAGATGCAGCAAAGATGGCGGAGAACAAAAGAAGATCAAAACAGTAAAAATATGTGGTGGAAAGAAATTTATACAAAAAGTTATTGGATAAATTATATTTTAAATGAATAAATGAATAAATGAATTAAATAATAAATTAATAAATTAAATGAATAAAGGTAAAATGGATGTTATATAATGGCTTAAATAATAGATGAGATCAAAATAAGAATTACGGTTATAGAAGTTATAAATAACATGTGAAATTAGAATACAATTTAAATGAAATATGATTAAATCTATGTAGTAGAAGACCTGGTTCACATCCTATTTGACTGTTGTCTGTATAAGAGGATGAGAGACAGGTATCTTGGTCTATATACCAAATGAATGACCCATTGGGATCCCCATATCAAAATAACTTACCTTATGTCCGGCGAGAACTTGAAAATAACATTTAACGTAGCACAGTACTTAAATAAAATGGTTCAGGTGAGATCTTCATATGTGGGACTGATCGGGGTAGATTGCAAGGGCGACTCCAAAATATAATTTTATTATATTTTATCTATATCTTAAATTATTGTATACTATTACAATTACATTTTAGATTGTACTTCATTTCCATTTTATTTTAAATCGTATTTTATTCTAATTCCATTTTAAATTGCTTTTATCAAATGTTAGTAATAATTTGTTGCTGGAACTTTGCACTTTGACTTCAATAAAGACAATTGAATATAGTAGTAGCATTATGTTATAAATCTTTATTTGATTGGAACAAAATATAAAATGAATGTTTTTATTGCTGAAATTTATAAGATATTGGATAGACTATAATTTAAATGATAAGACTAAAATGAGAATTGATGTTAAAATGTTATAAACAAATATGTGAAATTAGAATATAAGTTAAATGGAATATGATTAAAGCCATGTATGATGGAGATAATTTTAAAAAATCACTGGATGGGATATGATTTAAACAAAATATGATTAAAAGCAGAATTGATGTTATAAATGTTATGAACAATATTAGAAATTAGAACATAATTTAAAGCAAATGTGAATAAATTTAGAAGGGAGGTCACAAATGTTATAAACAATATGAGAAATAAGCTAAAATGGAAAGAAAAAGAAGAATGAGATATAAGCTTAAATGTTATAAAATGGTTTATTGATTATGAGCAGTAGGGAATTATAAATTTATATTTGATTTAAAGGAATTTTTCTATTGATGAAATCTAAACTATATAGTTTGGCTGCTTATATTCACATTTCTGATGGAATACTGTTGTTTTTGATATCTTTTATATCAATAATTTGTAAACAAAAGAATGTGGAAACCAAAATGATAAAAAAGACGTACACTCAGACATGTTTGTTGGAAACTATGCTATTTTAATTAATGCAGGAAAAAATAATAAAAAATGTGAACAAAAAAAATCCAAAGCAAATATCAAAAGTGGTTCTTTTTGACTCCGCCCAGCATGGTGCTCTGAACTAAGAGCACATCTCTTTATTCTGCTAGACAATGGCTGGTTTGATAGCTACAAAGCAGGCCTATGTAATTACCACACTTCTGGATTAGAAAAAGAGTGGCAGAGAATCATCCAGAAGCTTCTTGGATGGCAATCCTTGGCTGGGATGGTGGTGTGAATATTCAATGAATTTCTTCTCCCTAGTAAGCTTGCCAAAGAAGAGGATTAACATCATTTCCACCCAGCCGCTGTCTTCAAAGATGCATCTGTTTTAACTTCAAGTTTTGCAATGTTTTTTCTTTTCTTTTTTACTTTTTACATATTAATTACTGGTTGTGTGCTGGAATATTTTCTCTCCTCATGGATTCTAATTGATTTAATAACAACGGAGGAGCGTTTTGAAATAATTAATCATTCAGTATGCAAAAGACAAATGGCAACAGTTTTTTTAGATTACTGAGAAGATGAGCTACTGATTTATTTATATTGAACTTCTACCAAAAAGACTGTATATGCTATCAACTCAAAAAGGCTTATATCGTTATTCTATTTCTTCTGCACTCTGCATATAATTTTCAACTTTCTAGGTTAAAAACTTAGAAAACTCTTTCCCCCCCTTTATTCTGTGAGTTTGTATATCAACACTATTTCTCCTGCCAACTGCTTAGTTTTGTTTTTGGAACTTCTTATCTGATCTTGAAAAGAGAATAGTATATACTTGCCTGCTTTTCTGCTACTAGTAACTGATTGTATGAGAGGATATTTGCAAAAATGCCTCCTAAGAAGGAATTGAAGGAATTAAAATGCAGCTCGGACAAGCCCAACACTAAATTTCTTTTAGAAGTTTTCGAGAAAAGGTTTTCTATGTTACATGATGCAATAAAAGAGATGAATGAAAAATCTGATAAAGATTTGAATTATTAGTATCAAAGTTAAAACAAACTAAGCAAGATGTTAAAATATACAGATTAGATTGGATGAGTAAAACACAAGGTTAGATCTTCTTAACCAACATTTACTATTATTGGATTTGAAACAGAAGCAAGTTTTTTTGCCACTCAGGGGAATCCCTGAGCAGATTCACAACTTAAGTGATGTAATTGTGACAGAAATGACTAATTGATTTAATGATGAAAAATTAGACTTCTCTAAAGAAATAGACAACATTTACAGAATGAACCCAGCATATGCAGCCATAAGACAATTGCCAAGAGATGTTATGATTCAATTTATAAGAAAATTTATTAAAGAGCAAGTAATCCAGAAACATTACCACCAGAGATTTAACATTTCTGGAAAAGAGGTGCAAATATTCAGAGAAATTCCAATTACAATATTAAGGAAATGCAAAGAATATTTTTCCCTTACAGATTCCCTTTCACTGGGATTAGCAGGAAGGGGTTATCTTTACCTTTAGAAATCAGTGATATAGACTAAATTCCTTGAAGCACAAGACTTTTTGGAAAAACATGGATCAGAACTACATTATTTTCCAAAAGATACAAATTGGAAAGAAAAAGATAAGAAGAAGTCTGGCACTTATCAAAGACAAGCTTTGCCTATGGGAAATCCCTGGAACTTCCTCTTCATTACAGATCAATCACAGGAATTTGACATGGAATATCAATGGGGCAAATTCCCCACAAAACAGAAAGAAGTTATTTCATTATTTGAAAAAAGTGAACCATGATATAATATGTTTGCAAGAAACTCATATAAAAGAAACTGACAAAATTTTTTAATAAATAATACCTTGGGTCTGGAATTTATTTCTGCTAATTCAAAGAAAAAATTAATGGGGTAGTTTTGTATATAAAAACCCCAACTATAACCACATTCATTGTTTGCTAATGATCAAGACAGGTATGTAATTGTGCAAATTGAATTACACGGCATAAAAGTCATTGTGATGGGATTATACACCTCACACTTCTCTGTGGCGGCGCCCACCCTCTGGAACGACCTCCCCACGGAAATCCGAAATATCACAGACCTACGAACCTTCA
>JANHFO010002974.1:60771-75524 GCA_032468095.1 Pareas carinatus | reverse complement strand
GCTGATTTTTTTAAAATATTGTATTATTTTATCCAGTAGAATTTTTTATTCATCATACAGTTTTAAATAATATTCCATAATTATCTTTTTTATTTGATCATTTTAATATTTTAAATCTCTTTTTTCATCTATCAAATTGTTTATCAATTCCTTTTCCTTTTGTTTTTTTATTCTATAGGATAGCCATCTTCCCAGCTTATTTGCATTAAAATATGTTTAGTACTTTTAACTTTTCCCCTGGTGCTCTTTGTAGTTCAAATTCCATTTTTTAAAATTCTTCTTTCAATATTCCATTTTTTCTCTTTGTTTTTCTTTGCCATATATGTTATGGCTATTCTTCTAAAATATGCTTTTGCTGTATCCCATACATTTTGTAAAGTTGTATTTTCTTTTTTATTTTATTTAAAGGAAAAAAATTATTTTTTTTGTCAAGTCAATAAAGTATTTTTATTTTAATATAGCTCTTTCTAACATCCATCTTGCCCGCCCCCAGTCCTTTCTATTGCATTTTATTGGATTATGATCTGCCCCGATATTTGATTCAATCTCAGTGTCCTGTATCATTGTCCTTAATTCTGAAGTCGTCCACATCATATCAATTCTGGACCAAGATTTATGACTCTTTGATTAGAATGTAAATTGTTGTTTTGAGGGGTTAACATCTGTCCAAACATCTTGAACTCCTATTTCCTCTGACATGGTAAAAAAGATTTTTGATCTCCTTCTTTTTCCCTGTTTGCTACTTTTAAAGTTCAAAGTCCCTGTCACAACTGCACTGAAATCTCTCGCAATGCACGTTTTGATTAATTATAGTTCAGTTTCACACCTGCTATCAGTTTTGTGACTGATCAGTGTCAAGGAGATATTTTGGACTATTACTAAGATCACAGAAATGGCAGATTGGCTTTGAGAGTGCTTATATGTCTTTGACCCTTAAACCCAAAGCATTTGTTCATATGTATCTGCAGCAGCAGAAGCAATCTACTAGGTAGAATGGATAACCCCAAACAAGTTGAAAATGAAGATTAGAGGGAAAGATGCAAGAAAAGTGACTATGAACTTGCCCTTTTCATTCTTGTATTCTTTTGTTCTTCTATTCCACAAAAAGGCAAAAAGAGCACTGTAAACAGTCCATAACTATGAATCAAATAAGGTACATTTGAACTGCAAGACAGAACTGCCCAACTAATACAAAATATTGTTTTCCTACCTTGGAACCTCTTCCTTGGAAAGTCAAATCAAAAAGCATATTTGTGGCAGGCAAGTAATGGAACAAACAATACAAATGAAATTTTTTTTAGGATAAATTAATACATCATTTTGTTTTTACTATTTATGGAATAAAAGAAAAGATCATCTCAATGTTTGTCATATCATAGTGAATTTCCTGTTATTTGTCTTTGTTCACACCTATTTTCCCTACCCCTTTGACACCTATATTGACACCATGATCTGTTTCCTTGGTGAATTAAACAGTTGAAATATAGCCAGCATTGTATTTGCTGAATGAACAATACTGAGAGACAAGGAAGCAGAGAACATTTCACCTATTTTTATTGAGTCTCCATTTGAGATAGGATCAAATATCACATAAGTTGATAATACAGTGCATCAGTGCTTACTCATTTTTGTTGTCAGTAACCTGACATTCCAAAGTTGCCAAATAATTTATTGAACTCATTATTGAAGCACACCTAATAAAAAGTACCAAGATGCTGTGAGCATATCTTCTACTTTAAAGGTTAAAACTGAATGAAATACCTTGTTTTTATCACTGTTCTTAAAGGTTTCTAATAGTCTGAATGACCTTAAAGTGTTTGAATTTCCAATTACCTTTTGATTTTTGAGGATGAAACATCCTGTATATCCTTTAAATGCTGTCATATAAAGGATATACAGTATAAGAGAAAAGAATAAAGAATAATGGGAAGAAAAAAGTGAATAGTCAATTGTCTTTTTGGCTAAAGTGAATAATACAACTCCATATGTCAATGAGACTTTTTTCACCGGATTCAAAATCCTTTGTTTTTTTTAACTGACAAGCTGCTTAACTGGAGTATAATCAAGGAAGCAAGATTCACATAGATATCCATTAATGAGTTTTAATGCCAAGAATTGAGAACCAGTTTGGTGTGGTCTTAAGACAGCAGCCTAGAAACCAGGAGACTCTGAATTTTGTATGTAAAGCAATAATCTTGCTTTACATACAAAACCAATTGGGCAAATTAGGATCAGTCATTCTCTCAACCAGGGAAGAAAAATTATCTTTTCCAGCCTCTTTTCAACAATCTCCTCATTCTGCCTATCGAACAGATGGATCAACATTGGCTGGTGGGATGGATGAGGTCTCGTGCACTTCCTAAAAACATTCCAAGATTGAGCCATTGAAATCCAGGAGTGACTTAAATGAGAATAGCCCACTATTTATTTCTGCATTTATTTACACATGTATGACAGCAGCAATCACTGTAAGTTTTTCACAACTCCTGCCAGAATAAAGGTAGAGGTGAATGTAGAAGGCTATCGAAAGCACCAACTGTATCTTTAAACCCACTAGGCACCCCCAATTAGTAAACATCAGTCTGAATAATATTGCAATCCCTGACCAGAAATGATAATTCAATGTAAAAAGAACCTTTGGAAAGAGTACAGAAAAGAACAACAAAGATAAATAGGGAACAGAAAGTCAAAACATATGAAGAATGTTTGCAGGAAATGGGTATGTCTAGTCTAGTGAAAAAAAGGACTATGTTGACATGACAGCAGTGTTCCAATATTTGAGAGGCTTCCACAAAGAAAAGGGGGTCAGTCTATTTTCCAAAGCACCAGAAGGCAAGACAAGAAACAGTGGGTGGAAACTAATCGAGGAGAGAAGCAAGGTAAAACTAAGGAGACATTTTTTAACAGTGAAAACAATTAACCAATGGAGCGACTTGCCTTCAGAGGTTGTGAGTGCTCCATCATTGGAGGCTTTTAAGAAAAGCCTGGATAGACACTTGTCAGGAATGGTATAGAGTCTCCTGTTTGAGCAGGAGTTGGACCAGAAGCCCTCCAAGGTCCCTTCCAACACTGTTATTCTGCTATTTACAGGATAGAGTCTCACTTCATTTAATAGCAAACAGGGGAAAACATAGGGAAAAAGAGCCATCTATACAGATGGCACAAACAACATAGCTGAAATGTTATAGCATGTTCTCCAACACCAGAGCCATCAGAACAGAACTTTGGGACCGCACTCTGTGAAATGCACAGGAACCTCATCCCTCAAAAGGCAGCAAATATGACTGATTACCTTTTGAAATAAATGGCATTACACTAGACCATTGGAACTGACTGTAAATTTCAATGATGGAATTGCCTTATAGTCCAGCTCTTTTTCAGTGTTGGGTCCTTGAAGCCCACACTTAAAATGGAAGTTCATTATTTCTATGAATACTTTTTTCAGCAATCAAAGATAGAAGGTCAGGATTTTTTACCATTTAATACAAGACCTCTTGATTTGAATATTTTATATTTCATGTTAACTAGAGATCAGAGCATGTCTCATATCACTGATTCCTCATATTTCTTAGTAAGGGATTATTTTTAATAATGAAACAGGTTAGAAATGTAATAAGTAAATATGTAATTTAATAAGTAAATATGTTTTATTTTTATTTAAAAATAGGAATTTGAACCTATGTTTGACAGTTTATGATCAAATTTTGGAAAACATGATCTAAATGATAGAAAGACTTTGCTTCAAACCCTGAAATGTCTTCTCAAATGCCTTGATCCTTATGATTTTTGTAAGCTTAGCCTTCTTAGTAAGACCAGTTAAGGGTCTTACTTGGAAAGTTGGGGATGAACCATCTATTATATCCTACCATTCCCACTATGTTTCAAACTCCCTTTTTTGTTAATTGTTGAGACAATTTATGAATGACTTACACTTTATCAATTTATCAACTTGGTTTGAGGACCCCATGGCCTATAATATAGCCTCTGGATGAGCTTACATATGTTTGGAAAGTTTGATAGTCAATCCTGCCTTTTTCAAAAATCTGAAAATCTGATGTAAATGTGCGGGATGATTTGCCAAGAGATGGCTATATCATCCAAGTCAGTGGACTGCTAGAAAATGTTACCATATAATGAACAGATAATGATCATGCTGGTTGAAATATGTATAACACTGCATTTCTTAGGAAGGAGAGTCTTTTGTAAAAAAAATATGCAGGCAAAGATCTACCCCTACTTTTGAGATACTATAAAAGTGAATTTTCTAAAATCCTATTTCAGGAGACAGAAGAGATAATGTGCCTGATGCTACTTCTGGAGATGCAGGGTTGCAGAATTCAGACACAAAATCAGAATTCAGTGCTGGCAATTATTCAATTGACCAAGTCCCTTCACTCATACTATTTTTTTAACAGAGAAAATGGAAGGTGCAACTAGAGAACACTCAATTATGTTGCAAGTTGCTGAGTGTTATGTTACTTTAAATCCTGAGGATGTTTAAGGTAAGAGATTAGCTTGGCTGTTTAAGAGCCTGCTTTGTTATTATTTTAGCTAAGACCTCTAGTGATAGGAAATCTGTCTCAGATCTCCCAGTCTTTCACAAACACAAGCTCATTCTGTCTTCTAGATATAGCTCCCTGGAGCTCAATATCTTGCTTGACAGCTGTTGACAACTGCTAAACAACCCACTCCAGCTAAATTCTCGTCCAGTTTCTAAACTGCCCATGCATTCTGAGGACATGGTGGGATTAAAATGCAGGTGGGAATAAGTTTTAATTGCAGAATAATCCAATAGAGCCTGATGCATTTTGCTATAAGAAATCGCAGCTGAAGAAACCTAGCTCCCTGAAAACTCTTCTTTCTTTTGAGACAATGAATGTGGATTCCTATGATAAATTAAGTCACAATACTGTTTGTTTTTGTCTTCATGCAAATTGTCAATACAGCTTTTGTGGATTATTAACCATATTTTTTGATTGTGTGGTTTGTTTTATTCAATAAATAACCTCCTGTCTTTTAGCCTTCAGGAAAATTCTTAAAATCCAGCTATGCTGTCTAGCATGGGGTCCTGAAGGAGAAGCTGTGGTTGATAGACTAATAAAGGAGCGGGGTCTGTTCCCCTTCAAATCGTTGCATTTTAGCTTGCTTTATTGCTGCAGATGGCAATGGAAACTGTTTCTGATATGTTGCTTCTTGTTGATATCTTCTTTGGGGATTTAATGGAAGAGTGAGAAGCCACGCAGGTTCTAGATCAACTGTACAATAAGAAAGGATTTCATACCTACCTCAAAACTAAGTAAGTGCAACAACATTTTAACTGTGCACATTTTAATTCTATTCTCACCAGCATATTTTTATTTTTTTCAAAAAAAATCTGCCTTCAAGAAAAGAATGAATTGGCTGTGTGTGTGTGGAAATAAAGCAGGGTTGTATTTCCCCATTCATCACACCAGGTTAAATATATTGTACATGACCCATAGCCCCTCTCTGAGAGAGGTGGGCAGTCAAGAAATATGAAATATAATAGATAAATCCTACAGAGCTCTTTGCTGTGCTTCTTACGAACACAATAATATTGGTCGCTTTCCTCATAAACACGGTGCAATTAATTCTACAGCATTTCCTTTTAGCCTCAAAATCACGATTATTTGTTTTCTTGAAGGGCATCCTTAAAAAAGCTTCAATGTTTCCAGGCATTGATTTCAGTGCTGTTGCTGTTGCTGCTGAGGGGAAAAAAATTACTAGGAAGGGAATAATGTGACTTTGGCTAAATCATATCCTCATAAAAAATAATTGAATACTTTCCTTGGTTTCTTTCAACTATGTAATGCTACTAGATAAATAGATAGCTATTTAATTTGTACTTCCACTTTGGATGTCTTTTCAATTTAGTTTGCTAATATTTTCTATATGAAGAGAATTGGAGTGGAGGAGACAGGCAATGTGTATTTTGCATTGACAATATGGACCTTTTTTACAAAAAAATAAAGTCAATATAAGCCCTATATCTGAAATGCTCAGAGAAATAAAGGTGAAAATAGACCCAGGAAGCCAAGATGATTCGGGAGATTACCTTTCCACTGCTAAGCAGTGGGTGTTGACTTGTAGGATAGTCAAGTCGAGGCCTGTCATAAGATTCAAAAGGCAAAGGAGTGTTAAGCGTGCTGTATGCCCTGTCTTGACAAAACAAATTATGTTCCTTTGCCCCGTATCCTTGCTCAATGATTGATAGTAGGAAAGTGGCAGATCAAGCTCGCTGATACTTGTTTGTCATGAACCAAATTGATTTTTATGTTCTGTACCAAAGCTACAGTTTCAGACAATCCAAGTCAGTCTATAAAATAACAGTTTACAAGCCAGGGCCCTTGATGACTTTAACTTATTTTCTGGGTAAAATAATGAACGATGTGAAGGCATAAGAGCATTGATATGGATGGAAAAGGTAGGCATGTTTTCTTGCAGAAGTTATATTTTGCTTGTGTGTAAAGCAATGCTATTTTTTTTTGTTTACTTTTCAAAAACAAATTGACAGAAAGCTGCATAAGGCAGTCTTGTTTTGTAAATAAGAGCTAACAATGGAAATAAAAACTCACAATGTGTATTATTCTCTACCAGCTGCCCTCTCCCCCTCCTTGAAATGATTACTGCCATTTCTGCTATTTACTGCTATTTTCAGCCTTCCTCCTCTTCTTGCTGTATCACCTCCTCCTCTTCATCTCTATTTTTTTCTCCTTCTGCTCCCTTTCTCCAGCTCTACCATTATTATTTTTCCTTCCTCAGTTTTTTTCTTTTTCTTTTATTTCTCCCCTCATTTTTTCCTTCTTGCTGTTCCTCCCTCCTCCACCTTCTTACTTGTAATACTGCCTCTCCTGCTGCAGTCAGCTGGCCACAGAGGGGTAATAGCAATAGCACTTAAACTTATATACCACTTCATAGTGCTTTACAGTCCTTCCTAAGCAGTCTGTAGAGTCAGCATATCATGCCCAACAATCTGGGTCCTCATTTTATCAACCTCGGAAAGACGAAAGCCTGAGTCAACTTTGAGCTGATCAGGATCAAACTCCTGACAGTTGGCAGTTTTAGCCTGCAATACTGTATTCTAACCGCTGTGCCACCACTGCTCTTCTAAACAGTGCATTGCTGGTCAGCCACTCAAGACTGTGGCAAAATGCACCACCAAAAGCTTCAGTATTCCCTTAGCTTGGGTGAAAGTTGATCCAATTAACTGCTACTTGAGGCACATGCAGTTAATGATAGAACAGAACAGAACAGAACAGAACAGAACAGAACAGAACACAACACAACACAACACAACACAACACAACACAACAGAACAGAACAGAACAGAACAGAACAGAACAGAACAGAATAGAATAGAATTATTTATTGGCCAAGTGTGAGTGGACACACACAAGGAATTTGTCTCTGGTGCATATGTCCTCTGTTGTGTCCGGGGGGAGGGTTTTGCCAGCGCGGAAAAAGCCAGCCCCCTCCATTGGCAGGATGCCACCCTGCCAAGACAATATGAGGGACAGCCCGCCCGCTGTTCCTGCAGTTCTTACCTTAACCACCATCACCTAATAAAGACTTGAATTCAGTTGTGCCTCGCTTCGTTCCTTCGACACCCATTCTACATTCTCAATATACATATAAGCTACAAGTGATAAATTATGATCATAATCATAAAATACATTCATCATATCATGTCATAAAACAAATTCATCATGATGTACTCAAAGCAATGACTATTGCAAGTGTTTCTCAACTCTGGCAACTTTAAGTTGTGTGAACTTCAACTCCCAGAGTTGAGAAACACTGGACTACCTTAGCTTCAGCACAGACTCTGTGCCATATTTGGGGCCTTGCCTTAGGAGGGAGGATAGAGAAAGAAGGAGGAGGGGAAGCACTTCTATTGGACTGCTGGGCAGAGGGGCAGGTAAAGTGGAGAGGAGGAGCGGGAAGGGAGTCCTACGTCTCTCTGCCTTGCTGCTAAAGTTTATTTTTTTTAGTTTGCTGGGTGAAGGCATGCATGCCGGCAGAGAGGGCTCTGTGTGCTGGCAGTGGCACACGTGCCAAAGGTTTGCCATCACTGCCTTATATTAACCATCCCTTTATAATGATAGCACTTCTTTTTTTCTGGTCACATTCACTATATATATAAAAGAAAAAAAGCAAGGTAATATAAGTGAGAATATATACTAATATATAGGTGAATATTGCTGCATGAGTGAAAAAAAACCCTGCAACCTAATCCTGATATTGGAGGCCTAGTCCTAGTTCTCATTGATTGAGATCCTTGTAGTGGGATTAAATTGACAAAGTGCACCTTCTATGGTAGCTTTGCAATAGATTCAATAATATGAATCATTCATTAACGTGGTAAGCACTTGCTAGTTTAGTAATAGCGCTTCAAGGTATTGGTGATGACCTTTAAAGCGCTCCATGGCAGGGTATCTTCAGGAATGCCTGCTACCAGCTAATATCTCCCATAGGCCAGTACGTTCGCACAGAGAGGGCCTCATCAGAGTGCCGTTGGCCAAACAATGTCGGCTGGCGACCCCCAGGTTGAGAGCCTTCTCTGTGGCAGCTCCAGCCCTGTGGAATGAACTTCCTCGGAACTACGGACCATCACGGATCTCCTGGTCTTCCATTGGGCTTTAAAGACTTTTTTATTCACCCAAGCATGGCTGTCCTGATCCCTCTTTTATATTTTATATTTTAATTCGGTTTTAAACTTAAATTTTATATGTATTTCTAATTAGGCCAGTATATTTAATGTTTTTAAAGGGTTTTTAATTATTGTATGTTTGTGCTTTTATCTCTGGCTGTACACAGCCCCGAGTCCTTCGGGAGAGGGACGGTATAAAAGTTTGAATAAAATAAATAAAATAAATAAGTCATGAATATAGTAGTGAAAAGCCAAATTCTGATGTGGATATTAGCTTAATTTCATCTTCCCATTATTTGATATTTTTAATTTTCCCTAGTTATTTCATGTTTGCTTAGAACATAGCTCCATTAAATTCTGAATCTAAAACATGACAGAGAAAATGTTATACAATCAGTGAAATGAAAAACTCAGTGTAGGGACTCAAGACTGGCATAACTTATCCATTTTATGCTGTTCCCAATACGTCACCCCACCCAGATACCTTTCCCTCAGTTCTAATCAGATCCTGTACAAGGAATATTTACCATCTGGCGCTTTGAATAGAATCTCAGTACAGGTGATTATAATGAACCTATTTTTAATGCCAACAATCCTCTGTTAAAAGATAGTTTTGAAACTTCATTGCAACACAATTGCACTGATTTTAATTGGAAGAGAGCATGTTTTTTTGTCATTAGCATTCGGGTAGCAGCAAGACATCATCTAAAAAGCTAAAATATCAACAATCTATTGTAGTACCACAGGGATGTTGAATCTATGGCACATCAGAGAAAATGTGGTAACACACCATGGCATTGTTTAACATGCCAGCATTAACCAACACTTGATAACAATTCCGCTCAAAAGCATGTCCCATTTTCATGCAACTTTTGAAGGCTGCAGAGACTTCCTAAGAATGGGGTGTGCTCTCACTTGGCCTCCGGAGCCAGGAATGGACATGCATTTATGCAGTTTCCAGAGGCTGCAGAAGCCACAGAAGTGCATTCTCCAAAACAACTTCAAGAATGAAGGCTTGAATGACCTTGGGCTGCCTGAAGTAGGCCATGTGGGCCTTTCAGCAGGAAAAGAACACTGCCTAAAGGAAAATGACACACAGCAAATCTTGGAGATCACTGTGTCCCAAGGGTAATTATGCTGTCCCATGAGGCTTTGCATGCTTTAGGAGATGGTGTGAGGCGGGTTTTTTGAGTGGCAGTGATGGCACTAGGACTGAAGTCAAGGCCCAGGCATCTACTTTAGGTCCAACTTCTGCAATACTGAGTTCCTAGATAGAGGTGGGGGGTAGAGTGATTTCTGTGATTGTTCAGTCTGTGTGTGTGTGTGTGTGAGAGAGAGAGAGAGAGGGAGGGAGAGAGAGAGAGAGAGAATCCCAACAGATCAACTATTTATTTTGTTACCCTAAATCTTATAAATATCAAATGACTTATAAAAGGCCAGCAGTGTCAGAGCCATCTGAATCTTAGAGCAAGCGGCTCCAAAAGGTAGGCACTGCAACTGAGAAGGCAACCTGCCAAATGGCATTGCTTTACAGAAGGGACCCACTGCATTCTATCCTGTTGTATCTACTGGAGGATGCAGATTCAACTGAAGAGAAAATAGTTGTTTGAGCAACCAAGCCTTGTGCTACAAAGAGTTTTACATATGGAAACTGGTACCTGGAAACTATCTGAGACCAATGCAGCTCACAGAAGACAGATGCTATGTGGACAGACTGTGGTTCACCACTGCATTTTGGACTTGTTGGGAGAAAGAACTAGGATAAAAGCTGTAGTTCCTCTTTTCTGATTATTTATATTTTGCATTGTGTACTGATACCATGACTCATATGATGATTGCGCAAACATGTCCTCTGGCTGCATCCTATAATTAAGAGACATGCTGCATTTTTTGATTTCTGAAAATTTGTTCAATGGAACAGTCCCCCCCCACACACACAAAGGCACAAGACATTAATAGTAATACAAAATATTTTATTGGTACTTTTATAAAACAATCTTATGAAAACAGATTTAACATTTTCTGAGATATCTGAAACTTGCAAAAGATACAGAAGTTACTTTTTCAAAGTTGGAATGTAGTACTAGGAATGGTAAACGGCAACATACAAAGCAACATTTGTTTGCCATTTCTTTGGTAGTTAACTTTTACACTTTATATCTTTCCTATACAAAAAAGACATAATATACAATTGGACAAAATATAACATTTTTTGCTCTAAAAATACCAGAGTTTTGAATTGTTGGTTTCTAAATAACATATTAAAATGAATAATATACAGGCAGTTTGTAATTAGTGTTTGAATAATGCAATGTTCTATTTAGTGCAAATTTAAGCTGATGGCAAGTTGAAATTAATGTGACTCAAAATTCAATTGAGCATCTGGCTAGAAACCAGAAGACTGAGTTCTAGTCCTATCTTAGGTACCAAGCCAACTGGGTGATTCAGTCACCAGCCACACTGACTCAAAGGCAGGCACACACACGCTCACACACACAGTCTTCATGTGTACAAAATGGAGAAATGGAAGATTCCATGGCGGGGGGAATGTATATTTAAAAAAAGTTTCTTATGACAATAGAGAAAAACATTGAAGTAACTCAAAAACATGAATGTGGTCATAGTAATACTAAAATAGGATAAGATGTTGGAATGGCTGAATTTAGAATACAATGTTTTCTTTTCTTTTCTATAATAACTAGGTAACTTTGTTAACCATTAGGTTAAAGTGTATCTTTTTATCCTTTATTGCAATATTTCATAAACATACAAAATGTCTAAAAAATTTCATTACTTATTTCTGTTGAGATGGAATTAATTACCACATTTTTCAAAGAACAATCACTTGGAATAGTGCGAATTTGAATAATGCTACCATTTTGTGGAATTCATTATCTGCACTAATTGAAGTCTACCAGGGGATTAATAATAGAAGTTCAACAATGTGGTTCAAGGCAGTATAAATGGAAGTTATCTCTCATTTCATCACATTATAGTAAGTAGAACTAAGGAGCATGACTGCAAAATCAACAGAAAACCTTTGTTGAGTGAGAAATTTAAAGCAGAAGTTCTTAAGACTTAACATTTTAACCATTATAATTCATGGGCATCCTTAGCCATCTTTATTTCTACAATTGTCCAATAATTTTGTCAATTAAAAAATATGTGAGCAATATAGATATTTACCATTGCACAGAAGGCAGGAAACAAGGCCTCTTCCTATTTGCATTTCTACTTATTCACAAATATCTGCTCCTTTTAAAGAAACTATTGAGATACTGCAATGCTTCCCTTGGTACAGTAGATGAGCAGATGCAATGAAACCTTGCTATAACTAATGTAAAGTTACAAGGAGAAAACTATTCTATTCTCCTGCTCTACATATGGCAATAAAAAGTTGAAATATTTCCAATTAGAATTTTGGATGCAAAAAAATAACCTCAGAAAAACCTTTAAAACAAAGTACTCTGCCAATTTTAAGGACAGATGATTTGGAATTCCCAGATGTTTTGAAATATTGCAATATACCTACTTTTCATTTAACTTAATTCTTCTATACTTCCTACATAATTAGCACATTTTAAAAAGTAGCTAAATGAGGATTGTATTTGTACTATCATGCAGGTAGCAAAGTAATTAAGCATTTTATTCATATTATAATGAATTTCATATAACTTTTATAAAGCAAGCGAGGTTACATCTCATTATGTTTTCTGTTGATTATTTTTCTTAGGTTTTTCACAAATTATGGGTGAGAGTTCAATTTTTTATCTTTGGAATAACTCATTAGCTCTTTAGTTTATAAAAGAGTTAACAAAGACATAGAGATTCAATTCCCTATCTCCTCATACTCGCAGCCAAGAATTTAAGCATTCTGTATCTTGCCTCTGAAAGTACAAATAAGAAAACGAGTTCATTACCCCTCAAACCAGTGACTTCATTTGTTTTGCCATCAACATTTCATCTATGTCATCTACCCATGTCTTTGGATATTGCACAATTTTCATAAAAAACAAATAATTGAACTGTGACCATATTTGCTGATTTGCATATTGGTTAATAGCCCACTTACCCAGTTTTGTTTTATCATTCAATAAAACAATTTAAGCAATAATTAACAAGATTTCCCAACAATAAGAATCCACAATGTACAATAATATTTGTCCATAAAAACATTCTTATTTTGCCTATAAAGTTAGAAACTTTCCATTCACAGAAAAATCCTGTAGTTCTGATGACATATAAACAGCAGCCCCTTTTCTTCATTAAATCAATATTAATTTGAGACCATTTGAATAGTGCACAATTTTCAAAGATACAATTTTCAAAGCAGCCCTTGTTCCATGTTCCATGTTCTTTATTCAAGCTTTTCCTATGACATGTAAATAGCAAACTTCATGAAAGAGCTCGAGCAATGAGATACTAATTTGGGGGGGGGTCTAAAATGAAATCTCTGAAGCTTTGTTTAGATTCCAAGTTGTAAAAAACCTTGTAAAAGTCACGATAAATGAAATAAGCAGAAATAATTAATAGCATAGATGCTAGATATATAATTAATCTCATATAGGAATGAAATTAAAACATCAGTGTGTTATTATTTAATCTCTATTCTTAATGTTTTTTGTAACTCTTATATTGAATAGGGAATCATAGCATATTAGAAGGAAGCCAATTATTATGTGTACTTGACATTTTGTTTAAGAAAAGTCCAAAATCTCTGGTTGGTAATTTATATAGTCCATCAAATGGTCTTATATTTTATTATATTTCAGCCCTTTTACAAATATTTTGAACCTTCTACAAAAGCAATGTAATGAAAATGTTTAATAGCGATTATTTAGCAGCAATACATAACTTTTGTGGTCCATTTCAAAAAATATGTGAGGCCAGAGCACATAATATATTTTACTTAATTTCATCTACATTAGCATAATTAATTGGTTGGCTCCACACGTTTTAATAATTTACCTCTTCTGTCAAATTAAAAAAATACAATTTGGTCTATGCATCTGTGCTGTATGGATGATTTGCTCAGTCATTTTTGCTGAGAAGCTCCAAATAAAGTGTAAAGAGAAATCCCATTATGTAAGAGGAAGCTTCCCTGTATATCACTGGACATAATCCTATAAAGCAATGTTTGTGTTTCATTTCAGTCACTTCAGTAAAAACGTGATATATACTTTTGTAAAAGAGTATGTGTTCTTGCCTTTAGGTTTACAATAGTCAGCGATATATTGTGTTAAAATTAGATTTGTATTCAGATTACTTTAGAACAAGGTTCATAAAAAGGCATATTAGACAGCCAATCCAAAAACATATGGTCAACATAATTTTGACTGCAAAGCACCCAAAATCAGACAAAATCAGACAATTCCAAATTTACAAGAAACAGAACTCCATGTTATCATCAGACTAACCACTATTCACACAATGCATTTTTATTCCAAAAAAAAAAAAGAGAGCATAATATTTATTGTCACGTACTGCATTTTACTGGACAAAAGAAGAAAAGAACATAAAAAGACAGCAGCTCCATGTGTCTTTAATGATTAGTTTCACACTAAATAATTTAGAATTTTAATTTGAAATATTAATTGGTTTACCATTTTGCAAACCAGCAATTTGCAAATAACATTAGGCTATAATTCTCAGCATTTTTGAACCATTACAAATTTTGGTCATTTTGATTAGGAGTTTACCTTATTACCACATCTTACCATACTAAAGATGACCTTATAGGATATTTGAAGTTCTCAAAAAAAATGGAAGAGGGCTTCCAAAGCCATTTTTGAATCCTACAATGTGATTGCTGAAAATTGATAGCTGAGAAACACAGCACTGTAGGTCTTTGAGGTAGATTTAGAACTGTTATAAAAAGCAAACATACAGCATATTCTTTATAAAACCAAGCCAGAAAATTTCAGCCTGCTGATACCGTTTCCCGAAAGTAAGACATCCTCCGAAAATAAGACCTACTTACAGTTTTGCCTCTCGCTGAAATATAAGAGATCCCCTGAAAATAAGACCTCCCTGATAATAAGGCCTCCCCTCCAGTGCAGCTGGAGCAGACAGGAAGTTCTCGGTG
>JANHFO010002974.1:26642-37522 GCA_032468095.1 Pareas carinatus | reverse complement strand
ATCCTATTGATATTGATAGATGGCAGAATTTATGGGAGAAGAATTTAAGGATGACAAAAGCAGTGGCATATAAGGAACATTTATATAAGATGTTTTATAGATGTCATATGACACCATTGAAATTTTCTAAAGAAAGAACAAGGTATCATATGTGGTGGATGTTTAAATATGCTATAGATACTGGAAAAGAATACATAGATAGGTTCAAGAAATGATGAAAACACAAATAAACTTCAAACCTGAAATGTTTTTATTAGGTATTGTACCAGAAGATCTTGATAAGCAATTGTAGTATTTAATTGAACATGTAATCACAGCAGCTAGAATTCTTTTTGTGCAAAATTGGAAAAACGATGAGATGATTAAGGATGGAGAAATAATTAGAAAAAAATTAGATTGTGCAGAAATGGATAGGCTTATCCATTTCCATTTATTATTGAAAGATAAGGAAGATAAGAGTGCATTTCAAGACATTGAATTATTTTTATGAATGGAGGGAGTAGGTGTAAGATAGTGTTAGTTTATATGATAAATATTTTGAATAGAAATTAGTTTTGAAATGTATACTCAAATGGCTGTTCTTTTACCGATTTTTTGATTTATGAGTGTTTTTGTTATACTGTGTGTTTATTGTATGTTTATTTGTAATTTTTAAGTTGAAAAAAAATATTTTTTTTAAAAAAAACCCAACTTTAGATTCTTTTCCCTTGTATCTTGGAAATGGAGAAATAGAAGAGTAAGGCATCTTTGAACATAAGCCATATGAAACAATATTGCCCTGTGAACATACCTGGGAGCAGATTAAATGAAGAATGTGTAGCCTTGAAGTAATGATCTCTGCCTGCTTCTAGAATTACAAAATCAATGTGAATTATTTGCTGGCATATTCCAGTCATCTTACTGAGCAATTTAACTAGCAAGGATAGACACCAAAGTATTGATCAACCAATTTGTCATAACATGTAATTACATCCTTGAGATCTTGGAGGAAAATATAGTTCATTTAATTACTCTCCAGCCTGGAGTACTGCCATCTATTTTGACTCAGAGATCCTTCCCTTCTGCATTTAATCTAGAGGAGAGCTTAAAGTAGAGAGACAGAAACAGACATACTAATACTGATATGTCAAACAGCAGGCAGCAAAGCAGGTGATGATTTGCTTGTGTTGCACTGAATGGGGATGTCATATGTTACTTTCAGAAAGTTGTTTATCTGCTACTTTTGTAGATGCCATCCTCAAAGAGGGTTGTTTACCCTTTCTTTCCAGTTGTGATCAGGATATAAGCTGCCTAATTAAAAAGGTTTCCCCACTGCACATTCATGCTAGTCAAACCAGCTCATCTCCATTTCAAAGCCAAAGAGCCAGCACTGTCCGAAGACATCGCCGTGGTCATATGCCCAGCATGACTAGACACCTAAGGCACACAGAGCGCTGTTACCTTCCCACTGAAGTGGTGTCTGTTTTTCTACTTGCATTTTTACATGCTTTCGAACTGCTAGGTTGGCAGAATCTGTAACGGGAGCTCACTCCATTACACAGCGCTAAGGATTCGAACTGCTGAACTGCCGACCTTTTGATCAACAAGCTCAGTGTCTTATCCACTAAGCTCAAATTGTTCCCAGTGGAAAAGGCAGCCCTGGTCAATTGTTATTAATAAAACAATACTCTTTAAAGTCGGGTCTCTTTGTTTTCACAGGCCTGAACTATGAAAGTTGGTAAAATTCTGAAATGCCCCTAAAAAAGCTGTACGGTGCCTACCTATGCAATCTGATAATTTGAGGTTTCTTGATGTAGTTTTTTTTGGGTGGGGGGGATGAGAAGTTCCCAAAATTATTATTTTTCCTTTTCATTAAGGAAATCTGCTAGTTATTTACTTAAGTACTACATTGCTGTAGAAAAGTATCCATTTCCAGGCCGTTTTCCTGGCCTCGATTTGTAGTTTGTCTTTTTTTTAAGATCATGTGATTCCACTCTTCCTCGAGCTTAGGATTCTCACATTTTTTCTTCCATAGCTCAACCATGCATTTTTTCCTGTATTCTCAAGTTTAAGATAATCTTCTTCTTCAAAAAAGAAAGAAATTATGTCAAAAGCATTCTTGGTTTCCAAAAAGATAATGTCAGCTGGGTTCAGTCTATGTTCATCAAGATAATGTCGGCTGGGTTCAGTCTACGTTACATTGCTCAAAAAGAGAGAGAGAGATTTCAGATCCTTGATAGCTTTGTATGAATACTGCATGAGTTAACACACAATATTTAGAAGAAGGAACTATGACCTGTAAGAAGGTAGTTGTTAAAATAATTAGCAACCATATTTCTCAATCAAATACTGTATGTCTTTAGTTGTAATATAAAATAGGCTGTTTACAAGATTTGATATAAATTGTGAGATTTGGAAAAGGCTTCAGAGAATGCTCCTCAGCCCTCTCCCTCAACATCAGTCGAAGCTTTCCAAGCTGAGCAGTTTTAAAATAGCCTCAGATGTATACTGGAGTTGTGCCACATGGATGATCTTTGAGACATACCAAGGGAGTTTCTAACTGAGTACCAGTAGTATGTGTTGCAGAATATCAGACATCAGTATGCAGAACACTAATAAATGAGATAATAAACTGTCAGAAACAGCCTCACCCACACTGACTAAAATAGAGGCAGGCAACATGGTGACTTCCACATATTTTGGACAACAGTTGCCATTTGCTTGGAACCAGGGCCAGATTTAGACTTGGTGAGATCCTAAGCTATATAAACCTTTGAAACTCTTTGCCAAAAGGTTACACCAGAAGGTCTCAAAGGTGTGTACCAAAGCAATACCTTGAGGTGTCACAAAATAATTGGATGTCTGTGTGTGTATGCACACTTTGTAGTTACTTACCAGCATGTTTTTTAAAGTGAAAAATACAACTTATTTTCAAATATTTGCATTTACTGATTGCATATTTATCATTTGGCTGGCTTGGTGACTCTAATAAATCATAATCTCTCCAGCAGATTATAATACGCATAAAAAGCCGCATTCTACAATTCTAAAAGCCCCTATAAAAATTCTGAAATTTTGTGACATGCAGCTTATTTAACTATGCCTAAATATGTCACTGTCTATGGATGATGGAAGTTATTTCCCAAACACTTGATTGGGGATAAGATCCTTGATGTAAATGCTAGATTCGTAAATTATGAAGGAGGCTTAGTATTTCATACTGTTTCAAAGTTTTCAAAAAGGCATGACTGTGTATGCTGGCTGTTTGGATATTCTCATTGTTCTGGCCAGTATACTCAAAGTGTTTTGTAATGTTTGTCAACACGCCTATCAATGTATGGATTGATGTATTTTGCTGAAGTCTGAAAAGAATATGCTTTCTTTGTTTAAGGTAAATTCACAGCTTTTTAATATTACATTGAATAGTTACTGCTGCATTTCTGTAGAGTTCTTGCCGTGACTTTGTTTTAAATGTGCTTCAAAAATAATTGTCTCAAATCAGTGAAGAGCAAGAAGGCTCACTTAACCTGAACTGACATGATTTAACTGTGTGTAGACTTGGTAAAGAAAGCATCTTTCTCTCATTGTCCAGTTGTCTCCCCTCA
This sequence comes from Pareas carinatus, assembly GCA_032468095.1. Lineage (NCBI taxonomy): Eukaryota > Metazoa > Chordata > Lepidosauria > Squamata > Pareidae > Pareas > Pareas carinatus. The sequence continues at coordinate 33,938 of JANHFO010002974.1, read as the reverse complement.
TTTAGTTGAGGAACTAATTTTAACACCATTTAAACACTTTTGAATAAACAATCACTGGGAAAGAAGAGTTTTCCTAAATAGTTTTACTAAAAAGAATTTGCCCAAAGACAATTATATGGTCATAATATGTCTAATGAAAGAGTTTTCAAGAAAATGTATATAAATATAAAAGAAAATAAATGGAAATAAGCTATTGTAGAATATTTTGGCTTAGAATATGTTGAAGTTGCTAAATAAAGATTCTACCAATACTGTATAGAAAAAGAAAGCCAAAAAGCTGATTAATTCTATTGCACACCAACCTGCTGAGCCTGGATGATCACTGGTGTGCATTGAGGGAGCGCTAGACTGACTGATGCAAGTCTGATTACACACTAAAGCATCACAATTTGAAGTCCCCTTGATACATGACAAAAGACATCCAAGTGTTGCTTCTTGGATATCCTGTTCTTAATCTCTTGACTGGTCTTCAAAAAACAAACTATGCCTCCCCTGCCGCAGCCACCAAAGCTATTGGCTGATAGAAGAAGGCACCTCTTGACTTTCTCCCATATTGCGAACTCTAAAGAAAAAGACTGAGAATCATGATAAAGCAACATGGTCACTCTGGTTCAGTTTTAGAAGAACGGGGGGCATACTATTTTGCAAAGCATTGAAAGGTCCTTCATTTGAAACTTAGTTGTTTCCAAGCTTTGCATAGGCCTACTAATTGCATCTATTGTGTATGCTTTAATATTAGAAACTAAGAAATAATATATCCAGATATAAGCTAAAGAAATACAGTTTTTTATGAATGTAAAAAAACAGAAACAAATTTATATTGGGAACAATTAATACAATGTCACATATCTTCTGGATTGTTTATAGATATAATGCTGCAAAGTATAATAAATACAATATAATTTGAGTGTGAGGTGGTGTTATGATCTAGAAAGTGAACAGGTATTTCCTTTAGATCTCCCTCCTAATATTATACTGTTGAAAACCATTATGTATTTGTTCTCAGAAACTGTAGTGGAACCATAAGGATTCAACAATGCTAGATATTGATTTCCTAATCTAAAATCCATTAAAAGCATCCTTATTCATTTGCTATTTCTGCTTCAACAAACATCTTAGAAAATTGTGTTGATCACAGTTATATTATTAATAAATTTAGAAGTAATATTTGCACAAACCTCCTGCATTCAAGCCTTCTTTATGCCTTAGTTACTCTTTTGAAACATGCAAGTCTTCTGTATAAAGTGATTTCAGTAATGATTTTTAAAACTACAGCACTTGTCAATGTTTAGAAGACCTTAGCCTCTTAATTTTCCATGCTACGAAGAAAATTGCCATAGGAATTATTTTAAAAAGTGGAAGAACAAAAAGCATAAATAGTACTCATCTTGAAAGCATACAATATACTTTCTATATACTTATATATCCATTCCAGATTTTTTTAAAAATTAAAAATGATAAAAAAGTGAGAACAATAAACAAAAAAGGTATTCCATATTCCCTATTTTCATAAAATGGTGGTATTGTTAATGCTGCATACAGAAAAGAAATTACAAAGAAAAGAAAATGCCTTTTCCATGCTGAGTGACATACTGAAATAAACATGTCTGAAATAATGAGGAATAAAAACAAAAATCAAGTTTCTGCATGGAGTAAGAGAAAGAGCTGAACCCAACCATTAAGAAATCAAACAAAGCTATATTGTTGTACCTCCAACAACAGAACAAATACCTAATTAAGAGCCGGAGAGAAAAAAAAGTAGGGTAAGGGTAAAAATAGACATCCTAGCAAAATACTGGCAATATGAAAAATGTGATGCAGCAAGCAATGTTTTAACTTCCACAGCTTCATGAAAACATCACCAGATGGTGGATGCTGATTTAGACACAAAATCAGTAGAGAATGAGATAAAATATAGAATATTTTTTTCACAAACCATGCTCCTTTCAGTTAAAACTGCTTTTGTTGGAACTCTTCCTTGTCCCCCAGCCCCATATATTTCACATCAGATCTGGAAAATGTCACCATAGGAGGAGCTGCTTTATTAGTACAAAAGAGAGAAACTGGAACCTGATGAACTCTTTTGATACATATTGAACAGCCTCATATACTAAAACTTTCATAAAGAGATCAAGGTGGTACTTCTCAACATTCTAAAATTCCAACTACATGTCAATTGACAGATTCTGATATTATTATTTTATTCTGGGGAATCGCAACATGTTATTGTTAGCCTTCAGTAAATCAGTTAGACAGATCCTTGCTCTTCCAATTATTCTGTTCATACCCATCCAATCTAGTACCTGTAGTATTAATCTTAAGTTTTGTATCCTCCCTTAACTCCACAAAACTGCCACAACATTTTTCAGTAGCAGTTATAAGATAGTGGTAGAACATTCTTGCATTCAATAGCAGTTGAAAATGCAATAGCACTTAGACTTATATACTGCTCCATAGTGCTTTGTAGCACTATGTAGTTCTCAAATGTCAGCATATCGCCCCGCCCACAACAACTTGGGCCCTCATTTTATCAGCCTTGAAAGGATGGAAGGCTGAATCAACCTTGAGATGGTCAGGATCAAGCTTGTCAAATAAAGACAATATCTCAAGTTAAAAATCTGAGAAATGTTGATGGCAATTAAGAGATTTGCTCACACAACCATATTTTCATTCACAAGGTTGTAGATGTTTCATTTAGCACTCCTAAATTACTGCTGTCTCTTAAATGGGATCAGAAGTATACATTAGAAATGTGCATTTACATATTTCTACTGGAATACTAGAAAATGCTATAGTCCCATAACTTTTCTAAAAAGGATGAATCCATAGATACCATCCCTGGATCTGCTCATTTCAGCTTTCCAATGAGTCCAAAGACTAGCCAAAGGAAGAGTATTTTGATATAATAGTTCCACACCTTTTTCTATGTGTGTACCTTTAAGTCATTGTTTACCCCAGTTCTATACCTAGGGTTTTTATATCAAAAGTAGTATCAGTTGGAACCTTGAATCACTTCAATATTTTTCTGAGAGAGAGATGGGAAAGCAGGAAATTTCTATCTCACACTAAAGTTTCTTGCTGTTCTTCACTGCTCTTACTCCCCCCCCTTTTTGGGGGCATTTCTGGGGGAAGGGACATTACTATCTCATGTTTGCCTCCTATCTCTCAAGGAGCTACTGTACAATGTTTCATGGTCTCTGACCTCACAGAGCTGATTGCTTTTTTTTAAGAAGAGAAGAAATAAATGGAGTGCATTTTATCCTATGGATTTAAAATAATTGAGAAAAAAGAGGACAATTGAAATTAAAGACATTGGCAATGATATCTTTTGCCGGGCATTTGCTAACTAACTTGAACTTCACTCCATGTAACTAACTGGAATATAATGAGCATCTTTGTACAGCTGAATGTCCATTTCAAATTAGGGTTGAGTGAATAAATGGGGTAAATGTGATTAGAAAGCTTAAAAATATGAATATTGCTGCATCATAACAGGCACAATTACCAGAGGTTTTTCTTTGCTTAATGTAAAGGATTGCTTTTGAAAACAAAGAAAGTTCCTGATAACTCAACATTTTGCAACATTAGATGCATCATCTATAAATTAGGATCAATACTTTTTCCTTACTTGTATTTGTATAGTGCTATAGACTTTAATCAAGATTTATCTCATTACATTGGGGATGACATATTTTCCTAGTATTTCCTAGAGATTAAGTAAATCAAGCAATAACAACAAAGCAAAAGCAAAGAATAGAAATACATGTATTTATGTAAAATAAACTTCACACTAGAGCAAAGGTTGAAGTAAGAATATGTTGATTAATAAAATAAAAAATTAAAAGGCAAAATAAACAAACAAATGAAAAAAACCTCAGTACAGTGGTAACTCAGTACTCATTGTTAATTGGTTCCAGGAGGTGTGATGAGTACCAAAAACACTGAGCACCAAGCAAATTTTTCCTATAAGGAATAATATTGTGAGTCACAAGGCAACTGACACTGACAAGTTCTAGCTTATGCATTGAGAACCAAACAAACAATGAGTACCGGGACAGAATTTTCACATCAAAATGCATTCAGTACCAAATTTGATGAGTTTCAAAGCAGTTGAATACCAAAGTACCACTATATAGGGGAAAGTATCTCTCCTCTTCCTTTTTTCCTCCCAACTGTTAACTGCTATTTAAATATTTTTATATTATGCTTTGAAAACAGATTACTCATTTCTACTTGGATTGTTAATTATTTTTGGAACAGTTCCTCTTTTTCTTAAAAAAACATGTTCTAAATATCATATCTCACCTTGATGTGTGATATGTTGTACATAAAAAACCCATTCCTGCTTGAATTTGGTTAGACTTCTACTGTTGAATACATGCAATTGTTTCCCATTGCCATCTATTCTTCAATTTTAGGCTCGCAATCATGTATTGATGGCAAGTTTTCTCTTTTTCCATGTTGTACCAGATTGATTCTTGCCATGGTCAACATATATCTTAATAAATTGCTCTGATTATTATTTATATTGTCTGAAATTATGCCTAATTAAAATGTTTGTGCTTTTAATTTTATTTTCAGAATTTTATGAATGTTTTGATTCAGCTCTTTGCAGTACTTTTGTGTGTTTTGAATAAACATCACATAATGGCAAAGAATTTTCCTTCTTTGCTGTGATATTTCTAATATTTAATATTATATGATTAAATGGGCTCACATGGGAAGGACTTACTTCACTTGAAGAGCCCCCCCTCCCCCTGAAAAAAAGGAAATTGTGTTTGAACAACAGCTGTGGCTATAAATTTCATCTGCTGTATATTAACCATGGATTGTCAATTTTATTGATATCTTCAAATTTTGGTTTAATATTCTGAATATTAGTGAATCTTGGTGAGCGGAAATGAATGCTGCTTACATTTATGAATGTACCTTAAGCAACATGAATACTACTTATAGTTATGGCTGGTATGTTGTGATAAAAAGCATTAGCAGAATTCAAGCTCAGGTAGAATAAAGGGGAAGAAGTGATTATGGAATCACAACTGATTATTTGACAAGGGATACAATGACATAAAGGGTAGCATTTGCCCATGCCACATATGCAAAATCAATAGATAAAATTTATCAACATTATTTGTAACATTCCAAACTTTCCTATAAAAGAAGATGAGTAATGTACATGGACTTCCTCTATTTTTCCTTCTAAGCTCTGTATTTAAAAAAATCATATTGATCAAAGTACGTTGAAGTAGTGCATGCCTCAGTCATTCTGCTCCTCCTGGCAGAATCAGTTCACAAGAGTATTATCAAATGCTAGCTAGAGGATAGACCAGAGAATCAGAATCAGAATGAGAATTGTTTTTGCCATGTGTGTCAGGATGCACAAGGAACTTGTCTTCAGTGATCATGCTCAATACCTACATACATACACAAGAATACAATCAAGATACGTTCATAGACATTTTGAATATATAAGCATAATCACGATCATTTGTATATATATATGCATAAGCATGATTATTTGTATATATAGGCATATATAGGCATAATCAATTGTGTATATAAGCATAAGATACAGTCATAGTCATAAAGTATGTAACATTCATCATGTCATGTTATAAAGTGCGGGCATCATGTCACAAAAACCATTTCATTCTGTCACAAGGATAGAGGACACAGAGGATGCTACAAAGGATGCTATGATACAAAAGAACAAAATTTAGAAGGAACACCTGTAGGCAAGCATCTTGCTGGTATAAAAGACATAATGTGTACAAAATCAGATGGTGATGGAAATAAAGATCAATTCTTTGTAGGATAGAATTGTCTTACTTATTCCAAACTACTTTTTATTGGAAAATAGATTGTTTTCCCTGCTGTTTTGATTTTAAGGGTTGCCCTTTTAAAACCATTGTATTGTATTTCAGTATGTATTGCAAATTCTGTTCACTGTTGAGAAAGAAGGTGCATAAACTTTAATATTAGTTTGGTATTATTATCAGAGTTTGATAACACTGTAGATAAACAGCTGTGTCCATTGTACAGATATCTTGCATTTGAAATATATTTTTTAATCTTCATGGGAGAAAATTGAGAGTTTTTACTCCTACAAGCACGAATATTTCATTTAATTAAGTAAAAATTTCTAATCTCCAAACTAACCATATTTCCACTTAACATATAATTAAGGCTCTATTTTAAGGGACTAGACCATATCTGAATACTTTTTTTAAAAAAATGTAATTATTACAGTCCAACCTCAACGGTCCTCAGTACAAATGAGAATCATGACAGAGGTGTTTTTTAAAAGAATTTCCTGCTCACTGATAACAGAATAATAGAATGACCTTATAAATTGCCATAGGCAATAACCCATCAGAAATTGAGCAATTCAATTTTCTAACATTTTAGAATATGCATACAAAATTATCTCCCACATTTTAATCAAAAGAAAATGTGAATTAATTACTTGTGTCATAGCTAATTTTCCTATTCAGATTTAATTCATCAAAACTATTGGTTTGAAACAAAATTGATACAATCGTTAATTTGGAAGAAATTTGGATAAATATGTTACTTGGGCTGTTTAGGGTAGACCTCGGTATTCTTTAATGCAGTTCAAATATTTCATGCTTTGGGTCACCCAGACATAGACAACAAGCAGGTGTTTCTGCTTTTTCACTTTCAATGAAGGCAACCTACCCCTTTTCCATCTGACTCTTTTATTGTGCTTCCATGAACAGTAGGAGAAGAATATAAGAAATTATAAGGAGAAATATTTTGCTTTCAGGTGCAGCTGGAAGTTTCCATTCCCTTCTACACTAGTATAGTAATTTCATTGACACACCATGCAATGGAGAGAATAGGTAATACAAGAACTGAGGATATCAAGATGGATGAAAATACCACTGGTGTGTTGCATGGATAAAGACATTAACCATACAGAATGCTCAATTTTCAAAGCACTACAGCACCAATGCGGTTTGTTCAACTAATTTGTTAACTCATCGCAGTACTTTATTTTTACTCCATTCAATCATGTCTGATTCTTGGAGACCACCTGGATAAGTCCCTGCAGTTTCCTTGGCAAGGCATTTCAGAAGTGATTTGCTTCCAGTGGATGCAGCAGCACTGAAACAGCAAGCTTGGGGAGCTCCCAAGCCGAGCTTTTTTTTTTATTAAACAGTTTTATTACACATATACTACATATAATAAAAAGGAGGGAATAAGAAAACACATAATAATAAAGGAACCAAATCATTCATTTTTCCCCCCTTTCCCCCCCAACCCTTGAAA
>JANHFO010002973.1:139330-149737 GCA_032468095.1 Pareas carinatus | reverse complement strand
GGAAGGAAGGAAGGAAGGAAGGAAGGAAGGAAGGAAGGAAGGAAGGAAGGAAGGAAGGAAGGAAGGAAGGAAAAGTTCTAACAGTGCTTTGTGAAATATAACTGCAGGATCAACTATTTACTTCTGAAAGCAGATCCCAACAGAGATCTTTCTTTGTATAGGGATGCCCTAACCCCGGGCACAGACCTGCTAATTTGGCTTTTCTCTTAATCTCTGCAAAATGGGCTGAACAAAAGGAAAACTATGCACATGCTAATGACTCACATTCTCCATGCTTCCTCTCTTTCTGTGAGAGTGTGTGGCTTGTGTAGAGCTGAGTTGGAACAAAGATACACTAATTATTCTCCATTAATTTGTCTGCTTGAATGGTCCTAAATACCAGAGTGATTAATTAACACAAGGCAGCGAGGGCAGGATGTCACACCCTTCTCTGCATTTAAGTGTCGGCAAGGTTATGCTCAAGTGTTGACAACAGCATATCTTTAATTTTCTCCAACAAGAAAAGTTTAGTCAGTACAATTAATTTGAGTTTGGCTGGGCTTGCAAGAATGAATGTACGATATGGAATAATATTGCTGCTGGGCACACGTATTTCTTCCCTTTCCCCTCATCCTTAGGCTATAGTAAAACTTTGCGGGGGGACAATTGGGTTGTGCTTTTCTATAATTGTTTCAAATTGAGTTAATTACTATTGTGAATTTTGCAGTTAAAAGACATGCAACAGATAAAAATTATTATCCATAATGACTTCAGATGGTATAAACGAGAAGTAACTCAAAATGGAAAATCAACTGAGAGGGAAAAAAAGGAAGAACCAAAATGTAATGTTTTGGTTTATTTCTTTATACTGTTTCACTAGTACTTGCACATAGATGTATTCCAGTGTCATTTAAAAATTATGGGCTACCTCCCAGCAATAACCAAGCAAATTATATCAAACTCACCTGAAATTAACATCAAGGTATTCATGCCATATTTCATCTGAGATCATGATTCATTCATATGCTTTACCCATATACCGTGCTTAACAGACAGTTGATAAACAGATAGCAGGAACTAGCATCTTCTGGAAATCACTTTAATAATAATGACAGAACATTTGCGTACATTTACACATGGATTTTTGTTTCTTGCCTAGCCTTTAAGGAAAGAAAGACCTGGTCTACTCTTATTCCAGCTTTGCTACAGAACAAAAATATTCATCCTCAGAAAGTAGCTAACTTGTAATGTTTTCTTTTTTCTGTTTTTTTAAAAGGCATTAAGTGTTGCCCTAGCCCAGTGATGGTGACCTATGGCACACGTGCCACAGTGGGCATGCAGAGCCCAAGTTGCCCCTTATCGCCTCAGAGCTGAGCACACTCAGAAAGGAGTAGTGGCACCAGGCGATGACATCACAGGACTATGTGCATGCTCAGAAAGATAGTAGCGGCGGCAAGCAATGACATCATGGGGCCATGCACATGCTCAGAAAGAGCAGCGGTGCCAGACGATGATGTCACAAGCTGCAACTCATTAGCTGCAACTCGTCCGGGCACTCGATGTCTAAAAGGTTAGCCATCACTGCCCTAGCCTTTTCTTCTTTTCCCTTTGAAATCCATGATTTGAGAAGTAAATGAGGAAAAGGTTGAAACTGAAACCAAGGGAGCTTCTAGGTAGCCTAGGAAGACCAGTCAATGCCTTCTCCTTCAATCTTCAGGGTATATTTAGGAAGGTTTTTCTAGTGAGGAAGAGAAAACCAACCCATGAACTTTTCCATGGAATGAATCATTCTGCCATTCTGTGCTAATTATTAAGAAAGAAAGACGTGGTCAACCTTCTTTGTTTTTATAAAATTTGCTTTTTTAGACCAATTATTCTCTGGGTTCTCTAATATCCCCCATAGGTGGCAGGAGAAGAGGATAGGTAAATGGTTTCCACTTGGGATCCAGAAATAAATTGCCAATGTCTCCCCTTCAACTGCCAACACCCCCCCCCCACTCAAATTCCCTACCTTTCTTAGAAAGCAGATTGAACTTCTAATATCAGAACCATCCTACTGAGAATTTGAAGACTGTCTACAAATCCCATAAGATTTATGAGGACTGAATTTTATCTCAAATACATGTATGGCTGCCTAGTCTTCAAGCAACATTCTGGTGTGTAATAATTTTCCTTGAGGACAATAAATTACATAGCTGTGTTAAGCCTTCCATACACATCACACCAGAATCTTAAGTATGCATAACATTATGGCATTGTATTGGTAAGGTTCCACAGAAATAAGGTTCTTTGAAAAAGGTGAGCTAAAGATTACTAATCAAGTTAAACATATCCATACTGTATGCAAATTTAGAATTAAGCATCTGAAAAACATTTTTTTCTCATTTTGCAGAGGAAGGCACTGTCTGGAAACTAGAGTTAAAGTGGGGAGATTAATTAAGGTGAACCAGATTACAAGGCACATTTTACACTGAATCTATTTCTACAGTTTGTAAAAGAATAGCCTTAACCTGAATAGCTACTTCTATGGCTGTCTTTCAGTTGCTGAGTATTCATTCCACATCTTCCCTTAACAGAAAAAAGATCTATTAAACATATATGAAACTTACTAAGAATTGGCTGTAGCTCTCTGAAGGAGTCAGTGAAGATCATATAAATCACAGGTATCAAGCACAAGACCAGTGGGCCACATCCAGTGTGCAGCCTCTTGGATATGGCCTGCGTGGCCACCCTGGGGTTGACTGGGACAGTGGGGGAAAATGGTGGTGTGGTGGTGCGAAGGCAGTGGTCATGGGGGGCAGCAGCAGTCGGGGGGGTCAGCAGCTTGGTGCCTTCTCCAGCCAGAATTAACTTGTCCAATATGATCATTCAAGGAGACACTGTTAGTAGTTTCTTATTTCTGTGAAGTAAGGGTGGGAGAGCAAAGGACAGGAGGTGAGCATTTTTTAAGTTATAGCTTCAGTCTAATGAAACAGCCTTACCTCAGAAGTCGTATTGGCTCCTTCTTTAAATGCATTCTAGAAGATGGTAAAGATAGAGTTCTGTCAGAGGGCATTTGGTAATTAGTTCACTATTGATGGTAACAGTAATGATAATTATGATGATTTTATTACTCAGTTCGATGTTGATGGCTCTGTCAATTTTATTATTGATGCTGATGGTGACAATGTTTTAGTGTCTTAAATTGTCTTCATTTATTACTGTGGCTGTTTTAACTGTTGATGCATTGCCCTGAATATTTTCATAGTTTGGAACTCATTGTAAACTGCATGGAATTCTTGCCAGATTTAGTGGGATCCAAAGATAACTAGCAAACATGACTTACTGCTTTTATGAGTACTTCTGCTAGGTAATCACACCTGAATGCTGTACTTAGTGTTGAAGCCCCACTGTTGATAGATGGTACATGAAATGGAGCATTATTAGAAGAAAAAGAAGCTGATGCTAAGAGTCATAGAGAGAATCTGAATCTTTACTTTCTATATAAGACTGGGAACAAGGATTGTTTATTTGGACTACATTATTTACATGTTTTAAAACTTTATCTAAAATATAAAATGTCAACATGTACAATGTAAAATATATTGTACTTGTTGAAGTCACAATCGACTTATTGGACTTGTAGCAATGATTGACAACTGATTTGAGTTTTGGATGACATAGCCTAGTTTCTCTCTTAGTGAAAGGTTAGGATTCCATTTCAGAGTGATTAATGGTAATAAAAAAACATAAATGGAAACTTTTATTGAAGCTGAAACTTTAGAAGCATTGATTTTGATTGATTGATATCTTACTGAATTTGCATGTATAATCACCAATAACATTTAAAACAAAAATGCAGAGTTTAAAGCAGAGTATTGCAATCAGTAAAATTAAAAAAATCCGTTAATGACTAAGCTTGGGATTTTTTTTTATGATTTTCCCAAATACTGACAGATGAAATACTTATGCATAATATACAGATGGTAGTAGCTCTGTCCCACAACCCTCTGGTAGTGGTGTTATCTTCAAAAGGGTTGGTCTTGTGATCTAAGTATCTGAATTGCTTCATAGTTGGAGAAGTGGTCCATTAAATAGCTACTTAGAACTTTAATGGTCAACACCAAGGTCTTAAATTATTTTAATTGTGTCTTTTGATGTTTGTTATTGTTTATTCGTGTTTTTATTTGGCTGTGCACCGCCCTGGGTCCCTTCGGGGAGAAGGGCGGTATATAAATACGATTAAATAAATAAATAAATAAATAAATAATAAATGACAACAACTGGGACACACAAACAAGCAAAGCCCCATTTGCAGGATGCAGGCAGCATGCACAACCACGCCTCTCTGCTCAGTGGAAAAACCTTTCTCCATGGAACCGGTCCCTGATGCCCAAAAGATTGGGGGCCACTCTTCTAGTCCAACCCCCTACTCAAGCAGGAAACCCTATACCATTTCAGGCAGATGGTTGACCAGTCTCTTTTTGAAAGGCTCCAGCAATGGAGCACCCACAACTTCTGAAGGCAAGCTGTTCCACTGATTAATTTTTCTAACATTCAGGAAATTTCTCCTAGGCTGCTTCTCTCCTTGGTTAGTTTCTATCTGTTGCTTTTTGTCCTGCCTTCAGGTGCTTTGGAGAATAGGTTGACCCGCTCTTCTCTGTGATCTTGGAACACTGCCCTCATAGCACCCCTAATTCCTCTTTTCATTAAACTAGGCATACCTAGTTCCTGCAACCATTTTTCATATGTTTTATCCTCCAGTCCCCTAACCACCTTTCCCGAATCATCTGTTCTTGTGACTGACACCACTCTTTATTGCTTCTTTGGTTACTCTTCACTGTAGTCATTCCTTCTTCAAGGTTTCCCATGAAATTAAGCCATTAACGGACTGAGTTCTGGATGGTCTGATAGTGCTGTATAAATGCTAACTTGATTTAATACTAAGGAAACGTCTACATTTGCACCTTGTCATGGCAGAAATGTGCCTGATGATTTTGCTTTTCTGCTGCCTCTGTAAGATAAAATCTTCCTGTTGTCCCAGTCCATAAATAAGATAGACTTAGTTGTCTTAAATTAGGCAGTTTGAAATATTTGACAGGCATTCAAGTCAGTAAACTTACTAAAGTTTGAGAAATTAAAGCCTTTTCTCTCACACCTTATTTAGCAAGCTGAGGGAGGCAGTGCCATTTTGATCAATGAAAAACTTGAAGTCCAGAGATCCTTCTCTTTTCAGACTCCCAAATTTCCTTCTCATTATGGACTTATTAGGGAAAATAACTGAGCACAGGATGTTCAGATTAACCATCACCTTGCCATTCTCATCTAAATACATTCCACCCATAGAAGAGTTGTAAAAATGAGAGGCTTCCAGAAATGTGTGAAGCTGAAACAGGTGAAAGAGGAATATTGAAAGGAAGAAGTGGAAAAGAAGGGGGGGAGACAAAAGAAGAGAGGGAAAAGAGGGTACATGTTGCCCACATTTATTTTATCCTTGAAAGTCATATGGTGCAAAACTCATTCAAACTCAAGTACCTTTGCATTTTTTTAAAGATATCTGGAGACATTTTATTTTAATTTTGAATGTCAATGATGAGACCAAGTCTTTTAGGAAGGAGAATCATTATGTTTGTGTATTAATGCAAAAAAAATGAAGCAGAGCTAAGCCTCCGTTCATAAAAAATGAAACTGACAAAGATTGGAATATTTTTTTATGAAATAGGAAGGCACAAAAAGAAATAATCAAGTAAACGTCAAATGGTACAGTCTCTCTCTCTTGGACAAATGGTACACCTCTTAATTAACACTTAGCCTTGTCCTGCACTCCATTTTTTAATACTTTTCATTTTAATCAAATGACTTTTATAACATTTAAATAAATACTTAAACCGTAGGAAATAGGAAGAAAAGAGAATAGAATAGAATAGAATAGAAAATAAGGAAGCATAGGAAATAGGAAGAAAAGAGAATAGAATAGAAAATAAGGAAGCATAGGAAATAGGAAGAAAAGAGAATAGAATAGAAAATAAGGAAGCATAGAAAATAGGAAGAAAAGAATAGAATAGAATAGAATACAATAGAATAGAATAGAATAGAAAATAAGGAAGCATAGGAAATAGGAAGAAAAGAGAATAGAATAGAATAAAAAATAAGGAAGGATAGGAAATAGGAAGAATAGAAAATAGAATAGAATAGAAAAGAAAATAGAGATGAATAGAGAATAGAATAGAATAGAAAATAAGGAAGGATAGAAAATAGGGAAGAATAGGAAATAGGATAGGAAATAGAATAGAATAGAATAGAATAGAATAGAATAGAATAGTTGGACGGGATCTTGAAGGTCTTTTAGTCCAAGCCCCAGCTCAGGCAGGAAACCCTACATCATTTCAGATCCAGTCTCTTCTTAAAAAGCCCCAGTGTTGGAGCCCCCTCAACCTCTGCAGGCGAGGCGCTCCACTGTATTTAATTGTCCTCACTCTCAGGAAATTCCTCCTTCGTTCCAGGCTGCTTCTCCCCTTGATGAGTTTCCATCCGTTGCTTCATCTCCTGCCTTCGGAGACCTTTGGAGAACAGTTTGACCCCCCTCCTCTTTGGGGCAGCCCTTCACATATTGGAATGTAACAGTTGCAGTGATTCACTTAAGAAAACGAAGCAAGCGAGGTCATATAAATGGGGCAAAATTCTGTTCAAACGGGGCAAAATCGGGCCTCCCCATTGGCTTGGCTTGTCGGAGGTTCGCACAAGGGGATCACATGACTCAGGGATTGTCTGTCATAAGCACATGCCAGTTGCCAAGCGTCCAAATTGTGATCACAGGTCTGTGGGGAATGCTGCAGACGGCTGAAGTGTGACAAATGGTCACAGGTCACTTTTTCCAGTGCCGTCCTAACTTTGAACAGTCACTAACACAGATGGTTGTAAGCCGAGGACTGCCGATGCTGCTCCGAAGCTGTTTTACTGGTGTGACTTGAGTGGTTCCAGCTTTGCTGTTTTCCTCCCTCGTCCTTGGGAAAAGCAGGGATCAGTCTTCCCGATAACCCCTCGAGATCTGTTTACCCTTCCGGTTCTGTTTTGTTTTTCTTAAAGGGGAAACCAGGTCTCACTTTCCTCATTTGGGGTTTGTTCCTTACCACAGATCACTCCGGAAGACCTCCAGAGCGTCTGCGTGCGTCTATTTAGCAATCAGATGAAGCAAAGCGTCGCACACAGCATAGACTTCACCAGGCCTGGAACTGTAAGTATTACTGTGAGTTTCTAACAAGATGAAAACGTCCCCCTTGTGTGGTGTTTGAAAGGAATCTTCCCAACCCGGTGGTTGAAATATCTAGTGGATATATCTAGTTTCATGAAGAGGAAGTCTACGGGGGACATGATAGCAGTCTTCCAATATCTGAAGGGCTGCCCCAAGAGAGTCAAGCTATTCTCCAAAGCCACTGAAGGCAGGAGAAGATGCAACGGATGGAAACTCACCAAGGAAGAGAAGCAACCTGGAATTCAGGAGGGATTTCCTGACAGTGGGAACAATTAATCAATAGAATCAGGTTGTGGGTGCTCCAACACTGTGGAAGTTTTTTAAGAAGAGACTGGACACCCATTTGTCTTAAGTGGCCTAGGGTCTCCTGCCTGAGCAGGGGATTGGACTAGAAGACCTCCACGGTCCCTCCCGACTCTGTTCTTCTGTTTATTTGTGGATGCTGCCTGGGTCGGTGTTTCTGTGCCCTTTGGCTGGGAGGCTCCCCCACACAGAGATGTCAAGGAAGCCTCTCCATCCTCCAGGCCAAAGGCTGGATCGTGGCAACTGGACAAATGTTTGTGACTCGTGAGACGTTTTGCTGCCCATTCAAGCAGCAGCATCCGTCAGCATTGAAAGTTCTCACGCTCACAAACGTTTGTCCATTTGCCACGATTCAACCTTTGTTTTGATTTTTGCTAATTATATACAAAAATACAAAAGAAAGTACAGGGAGACCTCAGCCACAATTGAGCCCCAAATTTCTGCTGCTAAGTGAGACATTGGTTGAGTGAGTTTTGTCCCATTTTACAACCTTTCTTAGCACGGCCGTAAAGCGAATCACTGCAGCGGCTAAGTTGGGAACACGATTGTTGAGTGAGCCCGGCTTCTCCATTGACTTGTCAGAAGGTCGCAAAAGGGGATCGCATCACCCCGGCACATTGCGACCATCATAAATGTGAGTCAGTTGCCAAATGTCTGAATTTTGATTATCTGCCAGAAAGGTAACTGTGAAAAATAGATACGTTACTTTTTTCAGTGCCACTGCAACTTTGAATGCTCACTAAATGAGCTGTTGTAAGTTGAGGACTACCCGTAGTTGCAAAATAAGGAAGGAAGAAGGGAAGGAAAAAGTGTAGGGAAAAAAGAAAGAAAAGGCATTGACTTCCGATTCCCTTTGGTGCAGTAGAATAAGATAATAGCATCAAACTTCAACTTTTTTTGCTTTTACATAATATTATAAGCTATCCATTTCTATAACAACAAGCCTATCTAATCAGTAATCAGAATCAGAATTTATTGGCCAAGTGTGTCTGGACACACAAGAAATTTGTCTCCGTGTACATGCTCTACATGCAATAAGCTACAAGTCCCTACATGCAATAAACAAACTGTGATTACAATCATAAGATACATTCATAATCCTAAAGCACATTCATCTTGTCACGTACATAGAAGCATAAGATACATTCATAATCCTCAAGCACATTCATCTTGTCATATACATAGAAGCATAAGATACATTCATAATCCTCAAGCACATTCATCTTGTCATGTACATAGAAGCATAAGATACATTCATAATTCTCTTCCCCCCCCATCTCAGCTGGTCAGTGCACCACCAGTGAACAGCTGAGCTGTCAGGTAAGCCCCTCCACCCCAGCTGTCCACCCCAGCTTGGGAGGAGACCCTCTGGGTCTCTTCCGTCTCCTTCCCTGCTACGCTGCACTTCAAGGAAAACTTATTTCTATTATTTCTAACTTAGAAAAATAAGGGTGCGTCTTATAATTGATGTAATATGATAAGTTTCTTTTTATCACAGACTGCAACCGGGACGTTCTTTGACCCTGTTTTAAGCTCAGATAACAAGATTGCAAAAGGTGTGACCTGGCTAAAGCCACGTGATTTTAAATGTATGGTTCATGACTAGGTTTGGCTCCTCGGGGGCAATAGAGAGATAGGCATAGATGCCAGAGAGGGCAGGGTCTTTTGTGGTTTTGAGCAGAGTTTAATCAGGAATTTTAATTCACTATAGGAGAAGTTTTGCTTTTGAATAGTTTTGGATAGAAGGGGCACCTGCTCACCGGAGAGGGGTATACAACAGAAGAAATTCGTTTTCTAGTTCTGCTTTATAAGGCCTTGGTAAGACCACACCTGGAATACAGCGTCCAGTTTTGGTCGCCACGATGTAAAAAAGATGGGGAGATTCTAGACAGAGGGCAGAGAAGAGCAACAAAGAGGATCAGGATAAAGCATAGGAAGAACGGTTGCTGGAATTGAGTATGTCTAGTTTAATGAGGAGAAGGACGAGGGGAAGGATGATATCTTAGGCATGGAACTTTAGGCCAATCACCAGGGAGTGGGAGTTCTAGTCCTCCCTTAGGCATGAAAGCCAGTTGGGTGAGCTTAGGCCAATCACCAGGAGACTAGGAGTTCTAGTCCCGTCGTAGGCATGAAAACCGGCTGTAAGGCAGCTTATTATCTCTTCACTGTGAAGTGGTTCTGGATTGCAACAGACCCCAGGAGAAGTAGGGAGTGGTGGAACCACAGCAGCCACTCCCTGGGACATCCTCCATCTTTAGTAAGACGGAAACTGTTCCATGGTGAAGATCCGGACTTAGGGCCCCTTCAGTGTTCGTGAGCCCGATCCCAGAGGCTGTGAATTTCTGAGCTTTTCCAGAGCTCCACCATCAGGCTCCCAGATGGCTCCTGCAGAGCTGCAAATTGGGAAGAGTCCCACACAGCGGCTCAGCAGCGGCCTTTAGGCAGCCATGATGAACGTTGCTGTCTCTAAAGTTTTAAGTATTAACTTATGAGCTCATTAATGACACAGCTTTTTTTATCAATGTGCTGTAACACGCAGGCAGACACGTACACCAACCACACGGTAGGCAGAGATGTGGTTGGAAAATGAAAAAGAAAAAAAAAACAGGAAAAGATGGTGATGGTGATGGCGATATACGGTAAGCCAGGAAAGGCAGTTAGAGCTCTCTCAGCCCAGCCCACCTCACGGGAGTGTTTTTTGTGGGGTAAAGAAGAAGAGAGGGAGGAGCGTTAGATATCTTCGCCACCTTGAGTTGTTTATAAAAATAATAAAGGTGGGATATATATATATATATATATATATATATATAAATGGAAGTAAAGGAAGGAAGGAAGGAAGGAAGGAAGGAAGGAAGGAAGGAAGGAAGGAAGGAAGGAAGGAAGGAAGGAAGGAA